>JAYESA010000012.1:168747897-168897897 GCA_036927795.1 Iris macrosiphon
CACCAATAAATAAATCTGACAAGGGCGTTGGTTGGGTCTGACATGGGTCCACTAGGGTCTGACACGGGTCCAAACTAGCCAAAATCCTAAATCAACTAATAAAAATAAATATAACCACTAATTAAATATAAATAAAATATTTATGATCAATACACAATTTACCAAATTAAAAATAAAAATAAAAATAAAATCCTATTTTTAGAATTGGGTAGTGACAAAAGGTGCCACAACCTCTGATGGTATGACTTCCAAGTTGAAAGAAGGACCCAGTGCCGGCTCCTTCCCCCGAACCCTTAGTGGTTAAGCCTCGTAGGAGGCCTCCAAAGCCCTCGCTCACATTAGAGAAAAATCTCGAGGAAGACGAACTAAAAGACTATGTATCTACTACTTATGCAGTAAACCAGAACCTCCCTACCCAAAGTTCCTACTTCACAGTCCTAACGAAAAGGAGGGGGGACAAATCCATCATCTTCGGTAGGGTAGAATGCCCCAAGTCCTTCATCTCGAAGGAACAAGAGCTAAAACTGGATATCGACAAAATAAAACTTTACTGATTCTGTTGTCAAGCCAAGCACCTCATCCAGAAGATGGGTTAGGATCTTAAAATCGGCCGAGTACTGAATTACGACAAAGGTCGACGACTGCCCTTGCGTCTCACCGCGGAAGGCAAAGTCGAGGATTACTACCACAAGATCTGGCATGGCCTGGGGTACATAACACCTTCATCAACCCCTGAAGCCTCGAAGGAAGAAGATACTACCAGAAAAGTCAAATTAGCGACGTAAAAAAATATCGCTAAATGACAAAAAATGTCGCTAATCATGTTTAGCGACATAATTAGCAACATTTTACAGAAGTCAGAAATCAGCACCTCGCTGAAAGAAAAAACGTCGCTAAACGTCGCTATACCGACATTTTTAGCGACTTAAATGTGTCATTAAATTAGCGACGTTTAGCGACGTAGCGTCACTAATTAGCAACGTAAACAAACGTCACTAAACGTCGCTAATTAGCGACTTATATAGCGACGTGATAGCAAAATCTTTAATGACCTGGCAGTGCTTCCATGTCAGCAATTTGTGACGTACATCGACGTATTTAGCGACGTTTAGCGACGTATGTAGCGACATTTACTAACGTCACTAATTAGCGACGTAGTTAGCGACGTCGCTAAACGTCGCTAAATACGTCGCTAATTTTACAAAAAAATAAAAATAATAAATACTGAATTATTTCTAAACTATTATTCCTGCAATTTATGAATTTCTAATTAAAAATAGACCCGGAGCAACCCTCTGTTGAATTCTCTGGGTTTGCCGACCCCTTCGGTGGAATACTCAACGCGGGTAAATTAACATCATTTAATATGAATAAAAATTATAGTCATACAATACACACAAATATTATAGACAGACGTGGAGCAACCCTCTATTGAATTTTTTGCGTACGAAATAACACAAAAAATATATAAAATATCACAGTCATACAATACACACAAAATAAAAGTATCACAGTCACATAAAATGTATAATATATAAGTATCACAGTCATACAATGGACATAATATATAAGTATCACAATCACACAATAACCACAATAAAAGTACATGAAACATCATAGTATCAATCTCGAGGATATCCAATACGCTGGAGCACATACCAGTCCCTCAGATACTGCACATAAACAGCATCTATGTGATCAATCTCCGCTATGGGTGTTGGGTGACTGGAACTCCCCGTCTAAGATACAGCAGGTGGTATCTCTTCCTCCTTAACAGTAGGAGGCATCACTTCCTCCTTAACAATAGGAGGTATCTCTTTCTTGGGTGCCATCTGGTAAGATAGATGAAAACAAAGAATATAATTGATAACAGATATTACTTAAGATATACCCTTAATAATGCGGAATGGAAGAATTAGATGACTCACAAAGAATATAATTGATAACAGATATTACTTAAGACATACCCTCAGCAGCCCTACCTATAAATTATTTATTGCAGCATAATAATGATAGTAATAATAAAACTACTTGTTTGTTGCAGTATAATAATGATACGAATCATAAAACATGAGAGTATAATAATGATACTAATCATAAAAATATTCAAACACAAATCTCATACATATGATTTGGTTTATCAGTCACAAGTTGCTTCTTATAACTATCTGTATAAAACTTGTTTATAAACTACACTAATATTGATCACAAATTAGTAGGAGAGATCACAGTTTTTATCACTCACTAGGTGCAAAGCCTCTTTGCCATAGAACAAGAGATATGGGGTTCATAAGAGACTCTGGCCTTTGGAGTCACCATAAATTAAGTATGAAGTGTTAATAGTTGAATTAAGTACCTAGGAAAGGCTTGTAGAAAGATTCTAAAATGACCATAACTGATAATCGCTTAGGAGTCGCCATAAATTAAGTACGAAGTTGAAACAAAGAGGGAGACACATGTATTGTTCTCTAAACAAGAAATAGGACACATGTATTGTAACTCTTGCTTGGCTTCAAGCCTATACTTCTTGCATTATTGGCCACCTTATAATTGTTCCAAAGTGCATTTCTATGCCTCTTGTTGGCCTACTCCCCCCTTCGATTAGGAACAAGGAAGCCACATGTATAGGAATAAGATCCATCAAAGGAATATTAAGGAGAGGGGTTCATGGTGAATGATTACAAGGAGATAGAGCTCTCTAAAAGACTCAAGCGGAGAAGAACGACTATGCAAAGGTTGTCATAGTGATAAATCGTAGCTCAAAGGTGACATCAGAGGAGGAGAAGACTCAAAGGAGATGAAGTGGTCAGAGCTAAGATATATGTGATGATGTATATCAGTAAAATCTTTGATCAAAGCCTGTGGAGAAGAACTCGACTGAAGATGGGTGAGGATAACTCAGAGCAGGATACCGAGGCTATATCAAATCAAGGGATGACAATGTAGTATTTGAGAAAGAACTAGGGGTTCGAATTAATGTGTCATCACTAAGAGATGAGTAAGAATAGAAGAGAGAATGCTAAGGTTTGGATTAAGTCGGCTAGGGTTTCGAGATCTAGATGTAGAGTATGAAAACTTAGAATTATGATCATAAAAGAGAAG
Organism: Iris macrosiphon; assembly: GCA_036927795.1. Classification (NCBI taxonomy): domain Eukaryota; kingdom Viridiplantae; phylum Streptophyta; class Magnoliopsida; order Asparagales; family Iridaceae; genus Iris; species Iris macrosiphon. Next base: position 168,751,000 of record JAYESA010000012.1, read on the forward strand.
GTAATCCAAGTTTTGGTATTTGTGGGGGCTAGAGTTAGGATTATGGTCTAACGGTGGTTATGAGTGATGATTTGTTGTGGCAATTTGGGGTAGTTTTGGTGCTTACTGAGAAGAGCTACGATGGTAGTAGTGTCGAAGCCAAGTAAAAGGCTTACAGGTCAATGGGAGATGGAGTTGATGATGGTGGCGGCAACAAAAGAAATAGGTTGAGATTTGCAAGTATATCAAGTTGATTAGGGTAGGAGGTTGGCTATGGCAATAAAAATTAGTAGGTTAGGTTTAGGGTTTGCAGGTGGTTCAAGTGATAGGAGTCATGAGATAGGGCAAATGATGACGTCGGGTAGGGTTAGGGTTAGGTCTAGGTTAGAAAGAGATGAGGGGAGAAAGTGGCGACTAGATTTCCTAGGAATAGGCTAGACTAGGGAAGATAAGGGAGAGAAAAGATAAGTTTTGGTGTTACCTAGGACACGCGAACATTCCACAAATGTAGGTTGTATCACATATTGGGCACAAATTAGACATTCCAAAATACACTGTGTGACACACCAAAATAAGTGTCATGTCGTATCCATGTCATTGTGTCCTTACCATGTGTGTCATGTCATATACGTGTTCGTGCAATATAGGATGTAGCCATAGCTTTGATACCATACTAACATAAAGGATTTAGTTTCATTTATTTATCCCCAGGTTATTTACAAAAGGGATTACTAAGAAAGCTAGCTACTCTAGCCAATGAGGGAGTAAAAGAGAGAATAAAAGAGCCCGAGGAACTATAAGCTACACAAGGATATGAGGTAGCAATAAGAAATTACTATATTATGGGTGATATTACTAAGGAAGCTAGCTACTCTAACCAATGAGGTACGCACTTGAAACTCCAAATTCCAAAACAACCAGAAAACTCATTAGGTTGAGTACACAGGAAAAAGAGCAAGGACAAAACTAGCTCAAAATGACAAGCATGAATACAGAAGAGGGCTTGTAAACAAGAGGCACTATGTCAGCTTAACCACAAAAGAGAATTCTCCTATTCTCTTTGAATTATGACTACAAGGTGGTTTATGCTAGTATAGTAATTGAAATCTACTAAATTGATGTATTGCAGAAGAACCATAGACCCTAGAATATATTCACAATAACGATGAACAAGAAGCAGATCCAACTAACAAGTGAATTCGAAAGTTAGCTATGCACAAAAGGTATAGATAGAGACTGAAATAGACAAATAGATGTACAGATAGAGAGGGAGGGGTTAAGTATGTAGACACAATGTACAGATCCTAACCCTAGGTCCTGATCAGTGTCTGTGTGTCGTGTCTGTGTCAGTATCACATGTGTGTCCTATGAGAGTGAGAGAGAGAGAGAGAGAGTTAGGGTTTACCTAAAGGAGGAGGAGGAGGAGGGGGGAGGATGCGGCCGGAGGGGAAAGGACGCGGCTGGAGGGGGGTCGCCGGGAGGGAGGAGGGGGTGCCGGAGGGAGGAGGGGAGCCAGAGGGGGAAGACGCGGGTTTGAAATTTGGGAGAGGGAGATGGAGAGGGAGAGATCGAAGAAAATAGGGGAAATCAGGCCTAAGTAAAAAATTTAGCGACGTTTTAGCGACGCCAATAATGACGTCGCTAATTTAGAGTTTAGCGACGTTTTAGCGACGCCAATAATAAAGTCGCTAATTTAGCGACGTCTTAAATGTCGCTAATAACGTCGCTAAATGTCCAAAATATATACATCACTAAAAAATATCGCTAAACGTTGCTAAATAAAATATATTAGCGACGTTTAGCGACCTAAATTGAACTTATAGCGACTAATCTTTTAAAAACTGAATAAAAGTCGCTAAACGTCGCTAAATATTGCCAATTAGCGACGTCTAGCGACGTTTTTACATGGAGTCGCTAAATTAGTGATATATTTACATGGAGTCGCTAAAAAACGTCGCTAATCCCGCTTATTCTAGTAGTGAGATAAGTCACAGTCGCACTCTTCGAAATCCTCCATGTGGGACTCCGACACCAATATCAATGACCTTTTTAGACGAATGTTGTCTGTCAATATAGTGTCAGCTTACCCCGATGAAGACAACGAGGACCCACCGAAACTCTTTGAAGTGGAACCATGGGCCTAACGATTAGACTCGCAATGGGAGCTACGTTTTGAGCGGCGAGAACCTTCTACCGAAGACGAGGTCGCACAAGTCGACCCGGGCGAGGAATCTGCCCCCAAACCTATCTTTATCAGCAAAAGCTTATTTGGTGAAGATCGTGAATCCCACATACAACTCATACGAAATATATCGATGTCTTTTCCTGGAGCTATGAAGACATACAGATTTTGGACCCCAGATCACGGTCCACAAGCTCGATATCTTGCCGAACGCTAAGCCAGTGTAGAAACAGCAATGGCGGTTCCGTTCGGATATCATGAACATCATCAAAGATGATGTAAACAAACTGAAAGCTAGTAGCTTCATCCATGAGGAACAACATCCCGATTAGGTGACTAATATCGTGTCTGTCATCAAGAAAAACTGGAAGATCCAAATCTGCATAGACTTCCGTAATCTGAAGGTGGTATGCCCAAAAGATGAGTTTTCTCTTTCGATCAAATACATAATGATCGATTACACATGCGGGTTCGAGCGCATGTCCTTCATGGACGGGTTCTCGAGTTACAATCAAATCAAGATATTTCTCGACGACGAGAAGCATACGTCTTTTCGGACACCGGTAGGGGTATACTACTACACAGTCATGCCCTTCGGACTAAAGAATACTGGTGCTACATACTAGTGAGCTATGATTACAATATTCCATAAATATCTACGCAAGACAGTGGAGTGCTACATTGATGACATTGTTATCAAAAGTTGCTCCAAAGTTGATCACCTTCAGGACTTGAGAATTGTGTTCAAATTGATTTGGTATACCAGCTCAAGATGAATCCTACCAATTCTTTCCTAGGAGTCTCCTGCGACAACTTCCTGGGTTTTGTTATAACTTTGAAGGGTATCCACATAGACCCTAACAAGACCAAAGCGATCATTAAAATACATCCGACGAAGAACCTCAAAGAACTTTGTGTCCTTCAAGGGAGACTGGAATATATTAGAAGATTCATAGCAAATATCTTTCGATGTTGTCATCAATTCACCTAGCTCATGACGAAGGAAGTCTCCTTTGTTTGGAATGAAGAGTACCAGTGTATATTCGATTACATCAAAGAATACCTCATGAACCCTCCGGTGCTGGTAGCCCCTGTAGTAGGGAAGCCCTTTATGCTCTATGTACGAGCAATCGATCACTCTCTTGGCACTATGCTAGTCCATAAGAGTGAGACTGGTCATGAGCATGCCATCTACTACCTAAGCAGGATGATAGTCGACGCGAAGCATAGATACAATTTCGTCGAGAATGAGTGCCTTGCTCTGGTCTTTGTTATCCAAAAACTCGACATTATGTGACAGGACAAATGATCCATGTGATCTTACGGGTCAACCCCCTCAGGGTCCTCATGATCAAACCCGGGGCAGTTAACTCCCATTTGGCTATATGGGCGATACTCCTATCACCATACGACATGGTACTTGTTCCACAAAAGGCGGTCAAAGGTCAATAATTAGCGGACTTCCTGGCTGCCCATCCAGTGCCAGGAACCTCGAAGCGTTACAAGGAAATTTTGGATGAAGTGACAGACTCCAATAATCTCTGCATGTGTCTAAGCTATGCCGCAGAGGCAGAAACTAGCATCTGAGACTGGAGGCTCCCATTTATTGACTATGCAGTATATGGAATCCTCTCCAAGAACTCAAAGAAAGCCACTTTCATCAGAAGATATTTTCTCCGGTTCTATTATGATATGGCTACCAAAATATTGTATTGTCGTTCCTACGACGGCCTTCTACTATGATTCCTATCGAATACAGAAGCAAAGTAGGCTCTACGCGAGGCTTACAATGGGGTTTACGGTGCCCATCAGCCCGGGCCCAAGCTACCGGACCGTCTCCGGAGAATAGGTTACTATTGGCCGATAATGGTGCGGATGCTGTCAACTACGCAAGAAAGTGTCAAGCGTGCCAAATTCATGCTGACTTCTTCCATAAACCCTCGGTGTTCCTACACTCGACCGTTGCGTCTTGGCCATTTAAAGCCTGAGGGATGGATATTATCGGACCAATTAGTCCACCTTCGTCGAAGGAACATCGGTTCATCTTGGCCATCATCGACTACTTTTCCAGTGGACAGAAGCTATTTTGCTCGCTAAAGTTAAAACAACAAACATGATCAGCTTTGTCAAGCATTACATCATATATCGCTTCGACTTGCCACGGAGGATCATCCACAAAAATAGTCCACAGTTTGTAAGCCATGCTTTCTACCGGTTTTGTGACAAGAACCAAATTAAGAATGTAATATCAACTGCCTACAACTCAGCAACAAATTGTCTGGCTGAGGCGTTCAACAAAACCATTATCAAGCTTCTCAAGAAGTTCATATCATCTAACAAGTGAGATTGGAATGAGAAGCTCAACGAATGTGTCTGGACCTATTGCACAACAGTCCAAACACTAACTGGTATCATGTTATTCTTCTTAGTCTACTGGAGTGAAGCAATCCTCCCCCTCGAGGTCCAAATTCTCTCTCTCCAAGTTTCTCTCTCCAATCGGCTAACCGTCGATGACTCAAAAATACTGACAGATAGCTACAAGAGTTAGAAGCTCTCGACGAGAAATTCATCTTAGCTCAATAGAGTATTGAGCTGTACGTACCAAGTGTGCCTCTCAGGAGCTTTCAATAAAATGGTTAAGAAGAGGACCTACTAAGTGGGTGACATTATCCTGACAATAAGGAGGCAGATGGTTATGACCCACAAGACGGTCAACAAATTATAACCCAAATGGGAAGGCCCATTCATCGTAGAATCTGTATTCTCCAACGTCGTCTACCGGCTCCCGAAATCCAATGACGACTTGCTCTTGATGCCTATCAATGGAAAGTTTCTGAAGAAGTACTATGACTAAGGCTAGGCTTGTACTTCTCTCTATCCCTATTCGGACAACAAAAATGTACAAGGAGCCTACCTTTTTTTGTTTAGTCCCAGTGCATGCTTATACATGATATTGCCCTTCCTCAATAAGCCATTATTGGTATTCGGGATTCCTGGATACGCAACAGATAATCGATCCTCAAAAGCTCCCCAACGGAGAAGTCCTCAGGTCCATCTTCACAATCCCGTATGGACTACTCAAAAACTAGTCTCTTTAGATGCTTGCCATGTCCATATTACCTCTGAGCTATCGGCCTAAAAATCTCTCAGTGGAGTAACCCTCAAGTCTATCTACTTTCCTGGGTAGACCACACTTAGCAAACCACTCCTCGGTGAGTTTCTCGGACACTAGTTCACTTCTGAACTACTCTCATAATATTTCTTTTCGGCCATGTTTTCCATGTCCATATTACCTTTGAATAAATCTCAAGGGTCTTGCTATCGATTATCATGTCCATATTAACTCTGATATCGGTTGTCATCTCAACATATCACCCGAACTTAACTCCAAGTACATCAGCGGTGTTAAGTCCACAAAATCTGTCACATTCATATTACCTCTGGTAGGACATATCTCAAACCTATTACTTGCACTCAGGTGCGCAAGAAGTAATGGGTATACAAAACCTATCATGTGCATATTACCTTTGATAGGGTTTCACTTTTGAACTTATTACTTGCACTCTCTTGCACTCTCGTGCACAAGAAGTAATAGGTCCACCAAAGATCCCCCAATGTGATATCCTCAATGGAAGAAAATGGTTCACGTACATATTATCTCTGAACTACTGCCCTAAAATTTCTCCCTGGCCGAGTTTTTTATGTCCATATTACCTCTGAGCAAACCTTCCGGGTTTGGCTATCGATTATCTCCATATTACCTCTAATATCGGTTGTTATCTCAACTTATCACCCGTACTTAATTCTAAGTACGACAGCGGTATTAAGTCCACAAAATCTGCCACGTCCATATTACCTCTGGCAGGGCTTATCTCTAACCTATTACTTTCACTCAGGTGCGCAAGAAGTAATGGGTCCACAAAACATACCACGTCCATATTACCTCTGATAGGGTTTCATCTTAAACTTATTACTTGAACTCTCGTGCGCAAGAAGTAATAGGTCCACCAAAAATTCTCAGTAGGATATTCTCAATGGAAGCAAATGGTTTACGTCCATATTACCTTTAAACTATGAGATTCTCATGTTCCCCATCCAAAAAAAAGCCATGTCCATATTACCTCTGGCTCATTTTCTTTTTCTTCGACAAAAATACCAAGATCATACCTAACCTCTCTATATGACCATCAATTAGCTCATGTCCGCATTACCTCTGAGCTATCTTTCCTACATCCTTTCCAGTAGGGTTTGCCATATCCTTATTACATCTGAAAAAACTTTCCTACTTGACTATCGATTATCATGTCGATATTACCTTTGATATCGTTCATCGTCTAAAACTTAGCACATGTACTTAACTCTAAGTGCACCAGCGGTGTTAAGTCCATCAAACTTGCCACATCCATATTACCTCTGGCAAGGCTTATTTTAAATCTATTACTTGCACTCAAGTGCGCAGGAAGTAATATGTCCACTAAAGATCTCCCAATAGAATATCCATAAAAGACTATGGTATTGTGCTACATCCATATTACTTCTAGTACAATACCCAAAGTCCACAACATATAATGTGACAAATACAAAAAAAAATTCTGATAAAGGAGAGACTTTATTGATTAATATTTAAGATCATGAGTACATGTGATGAAAAATCTATTACATTCAAGAATTTTTTATTAGTATTCAAGGTCATTAGTACATATGATGGAAATCCATTTTAAGAGTTTTCGTGAAGTCTCACTGATGTGAACCTTTTTTATTAGAGGCGCCCCTCCGTGCTGTCGTTGCTACTGACACAAGTCTAGCCTGCAATAGATCTCAATGCTTTCTGGATCATCCCTCCACAGTACAAATCTTAATATATGGAAAAAAAATCTATACTGATGGATAGCTAGGTAGGAGCAAGAGCAGGCGCTCTTCAACCATACGAAAAGATCGAAGACAGGAATGGCAATTAATCCAAATCCTATCATCGACGTCGCAGTCCCCCGGTAAGTAGAAAGCATCATAAAGAGGAGAAACACAGCTAGTATGCTGCATAAACAGGGACATCTTCGCACATGACGCAGAATGTTCATCCTCGTCTTCTAGATCATTACTTGGCAAACTGACGCATAAGGTTTGTCTTCACCCCAAACAACGGGCGTTATATTATCCTTTCATGCTCCATAATGAGAAGAACGAGGGAGAACAAAGCCTGCACAAGAAAAAATATGGCATTAGCAAACAAAGATAACTTGACGTCCATATGGTAGAGCCTAGTCGGCGCATGAGGTACCTTCCATGAGGCAGAGTCATGGTGGTCGCATGTCCAGGTCGAGCCTTTTGTAGTACCCTGCTTCACGTAGGCGCTATGTACAAGTGATATCGTCTTGCTTGCTCGAACGGAAGTCTTCTCGGAGAGTTCCTGACCGATTGATCAATGTGAGTGGGCAGGACTGCATTATCTGATTCTTGCACAACTTAATAATAAATTTGAGTTTTTGAGTGCTTGTTGCTTAAGAAGATTATTTCATAAGAAGAATGATAGAACCGACTCAGTATGCTAATAAGAGAACTCACATAGCTTATCATTGAAACGAATCTGTTTGCTTGCTTGCCTGACTAAGAGAAATAGAAATGCTTGTCTGATATGAGATAGAACCTTTGCTATGCAAATAAGAGATGAGAATATTGCATGCATAGTCACACGGACACCGCTAGTGAACGAACCCTGCCATGCAAATAACAAAGAGTAATAGATTGCTTGCACTTATTATTGATATCGCTTGCTAGACTGGAATACTTGAATTCTTGTCCAACAAGAGATAGAAGTGCATACTAGAGTTATAAGAATTATTCTTGCTTGTTACTTGTTTAATGAGTTAGCTTTGCTTGAACATGGTTCATTGATTGCTTGTCCTAAGATAGAACTTGGTGAATGGTGTGAGCTTGTGAATCTAGACTAATAGTCCACCCTGAGGCTTAAAAAAACCTTACTTACGGGGGGGTGGCTATTAGGCAATGTGTATTGAGAGAGTGAGCTTCGGCTATATGGACTTGATATATGTGTTTGCTTGCTTGTTCTGGATTGTGTGCATAATCTTGTATAGATAGGAGCTTGCATTCTCGTATTTGGTCAGGACAACTTGTGCACAAGGTCATCTCTCGGGCGCTCCTGGGACACTGGGATCGTTCGGCCTAGGAGAGATCGAGATACCCTGATGCTTAAAAACCTTACTTACGGGGGGGGGGGGGGGGGGGTAGACCCGTCTATTAGTGAGATGGGCTTGTATGTCCCAACTGCTAATCCCGTTGAGGGGACCATCATATAGTTAGGGTGCATGCTAGGCTAGCCTTCTTGCATACCTAACTGTTTGATGCAGGGCTGGACAGGAAACTAGTGAACTGTATACCTTATATTATGTAAATTGTTGCTAACTTGTATGTCTGCTGCAGGGATAACCGTTCGGCCGTGGGTAAGAAATGTTATGAGTTTATCTATAGCCTACTTGATCATTCAGTATGCATCGTGAGTTATCTGATAGTGCATTATGTATTCGTATCGGTTGGACAATGGCTATTAGTGTAGAGCTGAACCTCGGTCATAGCTGCTAATAGCATCAGAATGTGAGTCATTGGATAGCTGGATTATCGCTACAAATCTCGAGTTTCTCGGGGATCGAAATCATATAGATGTATTGCCTTAATTACTTGAGTGAATAATAGTTCACTTGATATACTTGCCTTGATTCGGGATGATCAGTCTGCTTGATAAGCTTTGCCCCTATTGAGTTAGTTTATGGATGCACAATACATGATGTGCACTACACGATGAGAACACTGTCCCTTATAGTTGCTGGAATGCTTGAGTATCGAATATGCAAAACTGGTTTCCAACTCGTGTTTTCAAAAGATGAAATCTGACTAGTTCTGAGCTGCATGAAATAAACTTAGGTAAAAAGTAGCAAGATCACTAGTAATGCAATGTTTTGCCACATGATTACTTAGTGTGGGTTTCAGGAGATGTAGCTTCTGTTCAATTATTTTATCTCACCAGTACTTGTATAAAGTGCTGACCCCCCAATAGTTTGCTTGTTCTCAGGTGTCTGATCATCCGAGGAAGCGATAGACGTGCCTCATCCCAAGAAACCAAAAATCTGGAGTCGATGCCTTGAGCCGCATCGAGTTGTGCCTGCTTTGAGTTGCTTTTGTATAGAGGAATATGATATATGGAACAGTGTCATTGTAATCGAGAGATAGAGTGCTTGAGTGAATTATAACCTCGGCCATGCGCCGCTTGTAACACTTCTGAATATCAATAAAAGAGCTTATTTTCATATGTCATTGTGTTCTTTACTTTTTTGCAATATATGTATGCCGCTGCTTCATTATTGAATAGCTTACTTGCCCTTGTTCTAAGCTTTGGCCTTGTGCAAGCGTACTTTAGGCTTGCACGACATCACGCCCGTGCGAGGATGATCGGTTCCGTAGGGACCAAAGCGAGAAGAATGGCCCTGCGGGACCGGAGCGTGACATAGTGGTATCAGAGCGACTTAATTCTTTACCCATTCCGTTGTCTCTGACTCTGAGTTATGATTGTGTTATAATGAACGTTCCATACAATAAGTCCATATATATTCTCAAAGATGCACGCAAAAGTTTTCTGAATTTGTTTTCATTTGCTTGAGATATGATTTGTGATTTCTGGATTTGCTGAATTTTGATTAAGGAAGGTGAGGGATGAGGACTATCGCTGCTCTATGTTTTCGTGAGTTCCTTTTGGAGTTTCAAGGACCAAACTCTTTGTTGGTGGGTAAGTATGTAGTGCCCCACTCCGCGTAGGTGCTATGTACAAGTGATATCGCCTTGCTTGCTCGAACGAAAGTCTTCTCGAAGAGTTCCTGACCGATTGATCAATGTGAGTGGGCAGAATTGCATTCTCTGATTCTTGCACGACTTAATAATGAATTTGAGTTTTTGAATGCTTGTTGCTTAAGAAGATTGTTTCATAAAAAGAATGATAGAACTGACTCAGTATGCTAATAAGAGAACTCACATAGCTTGTCATTGAAACTAATCTGTTTGCTTGCTTGCCTGACTAAGAGAAATAGAAATGCTTGTCTGATATGAGATAAAACCTTTGCTATGCAAATGAGAGATAAGAATATTGCATGCATAGTCACATGGACACCGCTAGTGAACGAACCATGCCATGCTAATAACAAAGAGTAATGGATTGCTTGCACTTATTCTTGATATCGCTTGCTAGACTGGAATACTTGAGTGCTTGTCCAACAAGAGATAGAAGTGCATGCTAGAGTTATGTCACGTCCCAGTCCCAAAATATCGAGGGACTGGACACGTGAGCAATGGCCAGCAGCACGCACCGATGGACAACCCAATTTAATGGATCCATCAGGACATGCTTAAGCTGTAGTCTAACAGTAAAATATTACAAGACTCAGGTTATTCTAATCTCATCCACAACAGATAAACACAGATAAAGACAGGGTAATGCAAATAAAATAAGCTGATCTCAATAAATATCTCGGGAAACAATCCGAGAATATGTCTGGTACAACAGATACAAATAGACAGGAAATAAACAACTGGAAATAGAAATAACTGACTACATACGGCCAATGCTCAGGAGAAGTCCTCTGGTGCGAGCTCGTCTTCAGGTCCTGGTACAGCTCTTGGAAGTACTCATGTACGGTATATCTCTGGATGGATCTCTTCGGCTATACCTGGGGACATAATCCGGATCCAGGTCCTCAGGGGACATCAAGGTACAGAAAATACAAGACAAAATAGATGCAGTGCAGCAATAAATAAGCATTAGGGTAAACTAGATAACCAGCTAAGTGATATGCAATATGAGAGCAGTACAAGAACTTAGGCTGAAACTACTACAAGCTCTGTGTCGGGGAGCCGGTAGCAGTGATATCATGTAGTTGTCTAGCTCGTAGTGAGACTTAAGACGCCGGCATAATATAACATCAACCTGTAGCCTGTGTGTCTCTCCCCACCCAATATAATCACGCATATCATGCCCATAACGTCTCATGTCCATGTCAGCGGGATTATAGCTAATGCAGCAAGTCATAATGTCTATAAAATATCTCTGTCAAGTCCTGTATCCTATACAGAATCACCATGAATGTCTCAGGAAGACTCTGTCTCATGAATAGTATCAAGTGTCCTGGGTTCTGGAGTACTTGATAAGACAAGTACGAGAATTATCGGGTCTCGATATCCATCTCTATGTGACGTTACACAACTCCGCGTACGGAGTTGGCACCCGACTGGTAATCGGACGCTAAGTACGCCACTCGGTCCTGGGTTTTAACAGTTAAACAGGTTTATATGCATTTAAACAAGAATTCAGGCAAGTTCTATAACAAGAATTACTACAATTTGGCAAGCTTCACTTGCCCACTGATGTATAAACAAGTCAAGGAAAATAGTAGCAAGCTGCAGAGTTTGGCAAGGTACACTTGCTTGTGGTTCCGGCTATGTTTGCAGTTCTGACTTCGGCGGGAAATGCAGGTGGTACTCCGGTTGTTGAAACAAATATCACCATCAGATCCAGAAAATATCAATCAGCTAAAAATACCTGTCCTTGGGTCCAATTTGGAGACAAGGACAGAAACGACAGTTTCGGGTCAAAATGGGGTCCACATGTGGGCCCGCTTTGCACCGAAAAATGTGTCCGGGTCAAAGGTCTTCAAATTTACCAAACTTAGTGTCAACAGGTCAGGAACGATGATACGAACCCAACGGAACTTCCAGAATTGGATTCCGATGAGCCGATCACAAAATCGCCCGTCGAGCGGGGCCTGTGGGGCCCACGACACGCAATTTCGTCAACGTTCTCAGAATTGAACCAAACTTGATCCACAGGACCAGCGTATTGCTACGAGTCCGATGGCGCAAGTTTCGTCTCGATCCGACGTGTGTACACAAAGTTAGGGCACGTTCCAGAAAGTACAGATACGGGGCGATGTCCGCGGATATGCGTTGATTTCGGTGTGCACGCACACCCGAATCAGCTTTCACGAAATCCCACACGTCCGTATCGACGAGGCGCACGTATCTGTGAAGGCCGCACACGACCAAGTCGTCCCGTTTGGCGGGGCGTACTCTGTTCCGGGGTAAAATAGGGTCTGAGTTTTTCCTGTTTTTGGATCGCGGTGTGCGATCACCACAGGACGCGATGTCCCGAACAGTTTGTCCGGACACCGAGAGGGTCATACAGGCTTCGCAACGCAATTTGCGGAATCGAAAACGGGATTACGAGCAGAAAGATATGCGTACCTGAACAGGGTCCGAAAAACCCGAATTTTATGTGTTTGACACGTGTCCGACACGTGTCCTGTTCACAGAGAACTAGGGTTAGGGTTCGGCGGAGCTCAGGCGGCCGGAGGCGGCACTGCGGCGGGGGAGACCGGCCGGGGGCTAGGGCGGCAGCACCGGAGCGGGCGGGGGACGCTGAAAAGCACTGAACAAGTTCAATAACTGTCATATATATTTTTTACTTCTTCCCTCAATATTTTAGTTTATGTAATCCATAAGAGTCAAAGTTAGGCGGCCATCAGACAAGACAAACTAGACAGTTCTACACTCAATCCAGTTGAGTAACAATTTTGTTTCTTGTGTCTTGCATTTTCTTGTGTCTTGGAATTTTAATCATAATTTAGATACATACACATACAGTCTAAGGATCCATTTGATTCACTGCAATATAATCATAATCTAAGGATTCGTTTGATCCACTACAATGTAATCGTAATATAATCGAATAAAAAAATTAATCGTAATCGTAATAAAATTAAATATTTTTTATTCAATTTTATTATAATTATAATTACATTACAGTAAATCAAACGGATCCTAAATCTTTTTGAGCATTTAGATGATTTATCGGATTAGGCACTCGTTCATACCATGTAAAACTCAAGGTAAGATGAGAACTGGGGTTTAGTTCACATATGAACTATTAGTCGATATAGGAACTTGAGATTATTTTACTTTCAGAATTCAAGAAAGCTAAGAATACACGCATGTAGACTACCTGTTTCTAAATCTAAAGATAATATACTTTGTGACCTAGTATATTTTGGAGTGTTTATGTGTCCAATATGTATCTAATACGACACATGTAACATTTGTGCTTCCTATATTACAATTAACCTTCATCGTGGTTTCAAGTGCATGAAAATGTCTCGATTGAGATATTTCATATTTCTTACAAAAGTATGAACTATAAGAAGCTATTTTGTCCAACAATGATGATCAATTGATTCAATTCTTAATCCATGACTCACATTTCACTTCCACTCATCAATCCAAACCAGCTATATAATAACACAAAATCTTTCAAGAACAAGCAAATGTTCTAAAATTTAATTTGTTTTTCACAAACAAACGCCAATCAACATATAGCAACCAACCATATGGATCCCTATTTTTACATAAAATTTAATTTGTGTTTACACTAATGTTTCATTATTAGAATAAAATCGCTGAAATTGGAAAATTAGGACTAGGTTGAAAAATCTCACAATGAGGATTGAGACAATGAGGAAGAAGAAGAGGGCTATAAGAGAGGGGGTCAAGGTCGTCGTTGTCACGCCCCGGCCCCCAAAGGGGCCGCCCGGACTACCGCCTGGTCCCCGTAGTCGGATGACCCGGCGTGAACCACCACGCCACGGTGCACCGGATACGCATCACCGTGCCTCGGCACCTGTCTAGTGGGTGCAAGGAAGGGATGGCCCGTTTGAATACCGGGACGTGATGTCGTGTGAGCCTAGGGTTGCGCCAACACAAGGCTTCATCTTTAGAGTTTGTTTGGCTATCATCGCATCATTCGAGTAAGCAGTGGAGGGACATTGTTGCAATACAATATATTTAGCCAACTGAGTTATTTGGGACAATTCGAGGGACTTGGGTTTCCTTTAGCAAAGGCATCGTTCCATACATTATGCCCCTTTATACGATAGCATTCAAGAGGCAACAATCAAAACCAGGATTCCGGGACTTCGGGACTGACGCACGCCTATCACTCCCTCGGACGATCCAGTACCTGCAGGCAAGTAAACTGTTGGTGGATCAGCACTTTTATAAGTACTGGTGAGATAAAATAACTGAACAGAAGCAAGCATTCACTAAAACCAACACTAAGTAATCATGTTATAAAATATTACATTACTAGTGATCTTTCTAGTTTTACCTATGTTCGTTTTATGCCGCAGAAGAGCGGAGTCATATTATATTATTTTAGAAACATCTTTTAAAACAGAGTTTCATACGCAATATAAGCAAGCAAGCCGTTCGTTCTGTTTCAGGGTGTGCGCAGCGTGTCTCATGAGACTCTAGGGATAAATGCATAGCTAGACACATATGCACGCATAGCTAGACACATATGCACATCTTAGTGGCAGTCCATCTATCCAAGCCACATAATGAACTAGCTATATGCAGGGTGGTCCCAAAGTATCTCAAGATCGGCAGCTGTTGGACCAGCATACCAATGACTCTTTATCTGATACTAATGGCAGCTTTGACTCATGGTTGCTTTTTACTATCATGGTAGTAGCCGTGACACATGTAGTTCAGCTCTCCACCAATAGTCATTATCCGACCGATGCGAATGCATGGAAACACTATCAAATAGACTTTAGTATGCAGACGAGATGAACCATCAGACTACAATTTTGTTGCGGGGGCAAGCCGCCTTATCATTTGAACACATTCAGGCACACGATATGGTTCTCTCAGAGCATAGGCGATAGTGAACATGTTCATGCACTCTTAGACAAGAGTTTCAGGATTCGTTAAACAGACTTGTTCATTTCAAAGATAAGCTAGGTGAGTTCGTTCATTAACATGCAAGGCAGGTTCTATCATTCTCTTATGAAAATATTGCAGGCAAAAACTCGTATTATTATTAAGGCGTGCAAGAATCATAGAATGAAGTTCTGCCCACTCACCTTGATACATAATGCCGACGCGGAGCGGGGCATTACATACTTACCAACCAACAAAAAAGTTTCGTCCTCGAAACTTCAAGTATAAACTTTTCGATATTCTAAGCAGCGATAGTCCTTATCCCTCGCCGTACTCAATTGAAACAATCAAGCAAATCAACTCCAAAAAATATTTGCACTTTGAGAATATCTATGGACTTATTGTATGGAACGCTCTATTGCAATACCATATCGATAATATCTCAGAGTCATAGCAACAAATTTTGGGCCAAGAGATAGATTCTGCTCTGATACCATTATGTCACGCCCCGACCCCCTTAGGGGCCGCCCGGACCACCGCCTCGCCCCAGTAGCCGGATGACCCGGACGAGAACTACCGCACCACGGCACAAAGGACGCGCATCACCGCGCCTCGGCGCCTGTCCCGCGGGTACGAGGAAGGGATGGCCCGTTTGAATACCGGGATACGATGTCGTACGAGCCTGGGGTTGCGCCCGCACAAGGCTTTATCGTTAGAGTTTATTTGGCTTTTATCGCATCATTCGAGTAAGCAGCGGAGGGACGTTGTTGCAATGTAATGCATTTACCAACTGAGTTATTTGGGACAATTCAAGGGACTTGAGTTTCCTTTAGCAAAGGCATCATTTCATACATTATGCCCCTTTATACGATAGCATTCAAGAGGCAACAATCGAAACCAGGATTTTGGGTCTTCGGGACTGAGGCACGCCTATTGCTCCCTCGGACGATCCAGTACCTGCAAGCAAGTAAACTGTTGGTGGATCAGCACTTTTATAAGTACTGGTGAGACAAAACAACTGAACAGAAGCAAGTATTCACTAAAACCAACACTAAGTAATCATGTTATAAAATATTACATTATGAGTGATCTTTCTAGTTTTACCTATGTTCGTTTCATGCAACAGAAGAACGGAGTCATGTTACATTATTTTGGAAATGTCTTTTAAAATCGAGTTTCATATGCGATATAAGCAAGAAAGCCGTTCGTTCTATTTTAGGGTGTGCGCAGCGTGTCTCGTGAGACTCTAGGGACAAATGCATAGCTAGACACATATGCACATCTTAGGGATAGTCCATCTATCCAAGCCAACACAATGAACTAGCTATATGCAAGGCGGTCCCCGAGTATCTCAGGATCGGCAGTTGTTGGACCAGCATACCAATGACTCTTTATCTGATGCTAATGGCAGCTGTGACTCATGGTTGCTTTTCACTATCATGGTAGTAGCCGTGACACATGCAGTTCAGCTCTCCACTAATAGCCATTGTCCGACCAATGTGAATGCATAGAAATACTATCAAATAAACTTTAGAATACAGATAAGACGAACCATCAGACTACAATCTTGTTGCGGGGGCAAGCCGCCTTATCATTTGAACACATTCAGGCACACGATATGGTTCTCTCGGAGCATAGGCTATAGTGAACATGTTCATGCACTCTTAGACAAGCGTTTTAGGATTCGTTAAGCAGACTTGTTCATTTCAAAGATAAGCTAGGTGAGTTCGTTCATTAACATACAATGCAGGTTCTATCATTCTCTTATGAAAATATTGCAAGGAAAAACTTAGATTATTATTAAGGCGTGCAAGAATTAGAGAACGAAGTTCTGTCCACTCACCTAGATACATAATACCGACGCGGAGCGGGGCATTACATACTTATCAACCAACAAAAAGTTTCGTCCTCGAAACTTCAAGGATAAACTTCTCGATATTTTGAGCAGCGATAGTCATCATCCCTCGCCATACTCAATCGAAAGAATCAAGCAAATCAAGTCCAGAAAACATTTGCACTTTGAGAATATCTATGGACTTATTGTATGGAATGCTCTATTGCAATACCATATCGATAATATCTTAGAGTCATAGCAACAGATTTTGGTCCAAGAGATTGATTCCGCTCTGATACCATTATGTCATGCCACGGCCCCCATAGGGGCCACTCGGACCACCGCCTTGCCCCGTAGCCAGATGACCCAGACGCGAACCACCGCGCCCGGAACACCGGACGCGAACCACCATGCCCGACGCACCGGACGCGCATCACCGCGCCTCGGCGCCTATCCCACGGGTGCGAGGAAGGGATGGCCCGTTTGAATACCGGAACGTGATGCCATGCAAGCCTGGGGTTGCGTCCGTACAAGGCTTCATCGTTAGAGTTTGTATTGCTATCATCGCATCATTCGAGTAAGCAGCGGAGGGACATTGTTGTAATACAATGCATTTAGTCAACTAAGTTATTCGGGACAATTCGAGGGGTTTGGGTTTCCTTTAGCAAAGGCATCGTTCCATACATTATGCCCCTTTATACTATAGCATTCAAGAGGCAACAATCGAAACCAGGATTCTGGGTCTTCGGGACTGAGGCACGCCTATCGCTCCCTCGGACGATCCAGTACCTGCAAGCAAGTAAACTATTGGTGGATCAGCACTTTTATAAGTACTGGTGAGATAAAATAACTGAACAGAAGCAAGCATTTATTAAAACCAACACTAAGTAATCATGTTATAAAATATTATATTACTAGTGATCTTTTTAGTTCTACCTATGTTCGTTTCATGCAGCAGAAGAACGGAGTCATATTACATTATTTTGGAAACGTCTTTTAAAACAGAGTTTCATATGCGATATAAGCAAGCAAGTCGTTCGTTCTATTTCAGGGTGTGCGCAGCGTGTCTCGTGAAACTCTAGGGACAAATGCATTGCTAGACACACATGCACATCTTAGGGGCAGTCCATCTATCCAAGCCAACACAATGAACTATCTATATGCAAGGCGGTCCCCGAGTATCTCATGATCGGCAACTGTTGGACCAGCATACCAATGACTCTTTATCTGATGCTAATGACAGTTGTGACTCATGGTTGCTTTTCACTATCATGGTAGCAGTCGTGACACATGCAGTTCAGCTCTCCACCAATAGCCATTGTCCGACTGATGCGAATGCATGGAAACACTATCAAATAAATTTTAGTATGCAGACGAGACGAACCATCAGACTTCAATCTTGTTGCGGGGGCAAGCCGCCTTATCATTTTAACACATTCAGGCACACGATATGGTTCTCTCGG
The DNA here is from genome assembly GCA_036927795.1 of Iris macrosiphon. NCBI lineage: Eukaryota > Viridiplantae > Streptophyta > Magnoliopsida > Asparagales > Iridaceae > Iris > Iris macrosiphon. Next base: position 168,769,229 of record JAYESA010000012.1, read on the forward strand.
AGCATAGGCGACAGTGAACATGTTCATGCACTCTTAGACAAGCGTTTCAGGATTCGTTAAGCAGACTTGTTCGTTTCAAAGATAAGCTAGATGAGTTCGTTCATTAACATGCAATGCAGGTTCTATCATTCTCTTATGAAAATATTGCAAGCAAAAACTCATATTATTATTAAGGCGTGCAAGAATCAGAGAACGAAGTTGTGCCCACTCACCTTGATACATAATGCCGACGCGGAGCGGGACATTACAGTCGTGGTGGTTGAAGCCATGTAGAGGAGGGGGGAAATGCACAACGTAGAGAGCTGAGCGGAGAGGGGGAGGAAGGGTCGCGAGGAGGAGGATGGGGTCGTCGGAGAGGGAGGGTTCACCTTTGGTTTGTGCTTCGAAATTTTTGAGAGGAATGGGAAGGAAATGAAAATGATTAAGAGTTGGGACTGCAGAAATTAAAACGTTTCGAAGCGACGGAAATTGTTTGTCTCTAGTCCGTCGCTACATATATTCTGACGATTCAGTGACTGAGATATGGACGTGTTTTAGAGACATTTTTGTTCGTTGGTCCTGCGTCTATCCGTCACTAACTCAGCGACAGTTCTTTTTTCGTCGCTATTTTAAAGTATTTTGTAGTAATTTCTTAGTTTGAATATAATTTATTAAAATAAATAATCGGTATGAGAATACATTTTTTATTTTTTGAATTCCAAAATGATTGACAAAAAATAATCCATCCACCAGAAAACAAAAAAAATGGTAAGCTTTCAATTGACAAAGAAAATCCACCAAACCACAATGCAAATTGTATAGCAACATCTCAATCCATCACAAAGGGATGTGTCTTTCAACAATTAGAACGAGGAGACAGTAGGAATCCATAGAAAAAGATAGTAAGCCATTAACCGTGTGCAAGTAGTTGGCACAAGAACTAAAAGTGAGAGCACACCAAACAGCAAAAAGAAACCAGAAGTTGAAGTTGACATGCAAATGGAGTCGACTACCAACAACATGAATTCTCTAATTTTTCATCCCCCCTTGACAAGCATTGCACAGTACTACTGATATGCTAAGAAAGCATATAGATAATATCTTCTTCTAAAGAAACTATGGGCAACAACCACACCATGCACCAATCTACCTAATATCGGTCGCACTTGCGCTTCTTCTTCTTTTATTTTGACTCAAGCCATGGCGACGGTCTCGCCGGTGGATTCGGATCCTGCGGTGGTGGTGGTGGATGGGATTTCCGTTTTAATCGAGGATATGGCATGCTTCTCGATCAACTCGTCCTTCTTGATCTGCTGCTCTCGGCATTCCAGACTACAAAATGCAATCTCTCCCCTAATGACAAATTAGATTGTAACTAACATATTATGATTATGAATATCTAATTCTAATCTAATTAGAGGGTTTAAACGTAGAGTCTGTTTGGATTGAGGTTGAAAAATAATAAGTAAAAAAAAAAAAAAAAAAAATTAAGTGAGGAAAAGTATAGTCAATAAATATAAGTATATAATCTTTTTGGGATTAGAAGGAAAGTTAAGTGGGATATAGTTATCAAAATATTTATGTTTTTTGAGTGAAAGGATGAGTACTAAGAAAAAGAGAAAGCTAGATTGAAGCATCTGCGACACTTGAAAGTCAGAAAGACGAAATATTGAAAGAAAAAAAAAATTATAATATTTTATAGTAAAGTAAAAATTATTTATGATTTCTTAAACAAAAAAAATATTTTTGATTTCTACCATATTATGATTATGAATATCTAATGCTAATCTAATTAGAGGGTTTAAACTAAGAGTTTGTTTGGATTGAAGAGGAAAACTAATAAGTAAAAAATTATTAAGTGAGGAAAAGAATTGTCAATACATATAACTATATAATCTTTTTTGGGTTAGAAGGAGAGTTAGGTGGGATATAGTTATCAAAATATTCTTATTATGCATATTTTTTGAGTGGAAGGATAAGTACTAGAGAAAGCGAGAAGAATTTGCATAACACTTGAAAGTCAGAAAGACGAAACAGTATATTGAAGCAAAAAACAATCATAATATTTTATAGTAAAATAAGAAATATTTATGATTTCTTAAACAAAAATTTTCTGCTCTCCTTGTTAACCGTTGAATTGGAAGGTTTAAAAATGTGTTAGGAACGCGGTGTGACCCGAATCGGAGTTGGCCCACGAGGTGCGATATTAGATTGGGCACATATGCCTTAAAAGAGAATTCTCATTTTAAAAGTTATGGGCCCAATCCAATATCGTACATCATGAGCCAGCTCCGGTTCGGTTCACACTGCATTCATAACACGTGGTATCAGAGCCCAAGATTACGGGCTGGTTTGAGCGGCTCTAACTGGTTCGAGACAGATGGTGCTGAAGGTTCATGAATTATAAGGATTCTTTTCAAGGTGGAGTAGGAGTATCAACTACACGAATTGGCTTTAAAGGTGGATCTGACGAGTCCAAGGTGGAGCAAGACGTTGTAGTTGGCACACAATGGTTGAACGTGTCAGGTTTGATTTTGTGGTCGAACGGATCGAGATGACAATATGTTGAATCTCCTAGGTGCTCGGTTAGCGGGAACGAACAAAGGTAGCCGGAGTGTGCTAAGGTTGTTCGGTTAGCAAAAACGAATAAAGGTAGCCGGGGTGTGATAAGGGTGCTCAGCTAGTGGGAACGAGCAAAGGTAGCAGGGGTGTGCTAAGATTGTTCGGCTAGCGAAAACGAGGTAAGGTAGAGATTGTTGGATTATATCTCGTTTCCGGTTGAGCTCTCAAAAGGTGGGTGACAATGGAGTTGGTAATTTATTCCCACGTCGGGTAGGAGATGGGATCATGAGGTGTAGATAATTGGGATTAGTTCAGGCTTTATATTAGAAATTTTTTTTTAAAGCATATGGGTACAATCCAATATCGTACCTCATGGGCCAACTCTGGTTCGGATCACACCGCATTTCCAACAAAATGGACAAAATAAAATTAAAAAAATTCACACTTAACACTCTATAACTCACACTCCTAAACTCTCATCCTCAACTCAAACAAAATTTTTTTTTTTACTTAACTCTTAACTCTCTTCACCCTAAATCCAAGGATACCCTCAAGACCAGTATCAATAAGCTTTTAAACAAGCTATATTAGAATGGTTTATAAAACCTTATATAAAAAATTGGGATTCACTGTCGTCAATATATAAGTCAATATTTAGAAGTACGTGATATTGAGTACGAGTAAATTTATACATTTGTCCGGACTTACACAAGCAGCAAAGAATCAAAATATTTATGTTAATGGGTATTCTAATTTAATCTTTCGAAAATATTTATGGTGCACTAAATTTTTTACGGTTACTCTAGAAAAACGAGGAAAATTGAATAGATATTAAATGCCTTCAAAAAATATTTATGGTGCACTAAAATTTTTATTCTTATGGTTACTCAAAGAAAAACCAAGATAATTGAATAGATTTTAAATGTATTCTACTAATATAGAGGAAAAAAATGTCTGCTATTTTTCAGCATAGTAAGATGCTACAAACTTTTATGTCATTTGGTCACATACGTATGTACCCTTGTGTGTAAAAAAATTGTTTTGACAAAACATTTTTTTCTGATATCACCAAATCTTATATATATTTTTTGTAACTAGAAAATATATATATATATATACTTCATAAAATCAGTATTAAATTGAAGGGAATCATAAAAAAAAAATGGAAAATAAATAATATTAATACCATCAAATTATATCATTGTTCTTATAGAAACCCCATATGACAACAAAAAAATCACTCGTTATCTATCTAAATTGTATCGGAAGAAAGATTAATATAAGCCACCAGCATAAAAGAAGACAAAATATCAAAAAAAGAAAAAAAAATTCCGTAGATTTCAAATAAAATAAAACAAAACAATATAAGTTCACAAGATATTATCGATCTATCAAGGACGGAACTAGAAGTTTAAAATGGAATAAGTTAGGTTTGGATGGAATGGAACATAGATAAACTCATATAACAAAAACAAAAAATATATATATGAAAGAAAAAACAAAACAAAAATTATAGGGTGGACTACAGCCCACCTGTATCCTAAGGTAGCTCCGCGGTGGATCTAATAAATAAATTCAAATTCACATAAAAAAAATATATATAAATTTGCAAAAGACCCCAAAACCATAGTTTCATTTGCAGGAAATTACATGTAGATGTAGATGTCCTTCCCAGGCCGCAGCCGGCGGCTGCAGAGCCCGCAGTTCTTCAAGAACGGCGCGATCTCGATCGCCACAGAATCGCCAGATCTCCTCCTGTTTCTGCTCCTCGGTGACGGCGACGATGCCACGTGTCCCATTGCCAGCCAGTCTCCCCGCAGTCCATCGGACGGCTGCGGGGCGTCGGCGACCTCCAGGACGAAGCCGGTCATGCTGGTGGTCCTCCTCATGTATGGACGCGGCCGCTTCCCCATTAACATAGTTCTTCTTCTTTTTTCTAGAGAGAGATTTTTTTTTTTTTTTTTGAGAGAGAGAGAGAGAGGAGTTGGGGTTTTGAGTAGAAGTGCGGGGATTAAAAAGGGTAGGGAGGGGGAAGCATGGCCGTTGATCAGAATCTTTCCTTTTTCTCTTGACAATCAGTAAATATTTATAGGACTAATTAGTGTTGAGATATTTCAGCTTAGAGTTTTAAGTTTTTATATATTTTGGGCCTTAATTTTTTTTTTTTTTCTAAAAGGATATTTGGCATGTGGGCACGTTAACGTTCGACTGAGAAGGGCGGAGCAGCCGCCTCCCTCCCCCTCTCTTGCTCCGCCGCCGCCTCCTCCTGTGTCGATGTCGCCTCCCCCGTCAGCTCTGCCGCCGCCTCCCTCCTCCGCCGAGCGCGAGCACGCTCACGCGCCAAATAGCACGGTTGAATTTTTTTTCTTTTCATTATACTATAAAAGTACTAAAATAGAACAACAAAATTATGCTGAAAAAAGGATATAATGAAAAATAAATTAAAATTATCAATTGGACATGTTAATTAGAGCTTAAAACTCCCCTATTTGGGTAGGTGAGAGTACATTGAAGGTGGTTTGAAACTGTCAGTCCTATTCCATATTTGAATCTCTCTTGCAAGTTCATTACAATTGGTTGTTATATGATATTTCGTTGCAACTGAAAGTGTCATTTCTTTATAAAAAAAAAAAATTCAGTTGTTGGGGAAATGGATTACAACTCCATTGCAATTTGCTATGTTCTATATTTTTTAATTCTCAAATACACATTCATGTTACCATTCCAAACATAATGGTTTAAAATTTCTCACTTGCAGGGACAAAAAACTATCTATCCAAATATATATTTGAAAAGTGATACATTATACTTTTATTGCAAGTGCACTATATTACAACAGGATGAAAGTGATACTTTTATACTTTTGAGGAGCTATAAGTATCCAAACAGTCCCTAAGCTATATAAAATTCATTATCAAAATACTAATTAACCCAATTTATTTATTTATTTATTTATTTTTTGGAGAGTTGAGATTACCCTTTTATATAAGGTAATTAATTTGTTACAGCATCATTAGTAGTTGGAACTCTAGAATGCAACTTGAGGTCCATATTGTCAAAAAAAATGTAAATGTTGAATGGGTTGGGTTTGTATGAGAATAGTAAGAAATGATAAAGTGAGTTCATGTCCCAAAGATTTAATGGTCAAAAATTGATATAGACAAATAATAATGTAAAATCTAGAATCTAGAAAGTGAGACTCCAAATTTGGACTTACTATTCTAACAAATGAGTTTTTACAATCTCGAATCTAGAAATTTGGAGGCTCAAGTCTTAGGTCATATGGATGAGATAAAATAAAATCTAAAAATTAAAACTAGACCTCACGAGGATTGATAGTTCTATGAGACTCTCACGTAGGGACTGATGTTGATGTGGCTTGCGCTGTTATCACGGACTGACGTCAGATTAAATCGTGGCATTTAATTTATATTTCTTATGTAATTTTGTTGATTTATTGTGTATGGATATATAATATTTATATTGTACAGTAACAAATTAAATGGAGAATATGAAGTTTATAACATGCCGTATATATCAATGTGAAGTTTCAGATTTGAAGTTTAGAGCAACAAAACAAAAATAAACGAAGGGGAGAAGTGAAGTCTATAAATTACGTGCTATCAACGCGAAATGACGCTCGAATAGGTAGGTATAAGGTCGTACGGAAATTTTTTGCCAATGAAGGAAATCTTATCGCCAAATGCTACATGTATAGGGGCTGCACCTACAAAATATATCACATCGTGTCCGATGGTGAAGAGAATTGTGTCGTTATGTGCACTTTGAAGAGGGTGTTTCTGGTTGCATGCTCAATCGACTGTTATCAGTACACGTATATGATCTGGATATCGGCTTTACACGTGGATATGAAATAATATACACGTGTCGGTGTGTCGGGGGTTGAAATAACATGGGGTGCGTAACCACACGTGTGGAAATAGATATATCCAACGACAGGTGTGGAAGGCAGTCGTGCAAACTACGGTGCTAACTGAAACAATAAATGCCATCCATTATCTCTACTCGAGACTTAAAACGAAAATTAAATCGTCTAACCAATTCGTTTTTAAAAAATAACTAATTATTTAACTAGCTAATATTATTTATAAACAACTAAGGTTAAGATGGAATGTATTTTTCTTAGTTGGTTGAGTTCGATTTCTAGAAATAATAATATTTATAATAATTTCATATTTAATTTTTTATTTTATTTTTACGCACGTGTAATGCACGTGCACGTTACTAGTGTGACTGATTCAGCCACCGTTGCACTTTTAACAAATTTGAGTGCAAGAGAACTCAAATGTATTAGAGGAATTAATTTATTAAATTTTTAATTGAATATTTTTTTTATGAAATTAACAAGTTAGCTTGTTATTTAGATTTTATATAATGACAAAAAATTTCACAAATTAGCTATTTAGCTAGATTTAGAATATTTGAAAAATTAACCCAATCTCATCTCGTAAGTGTATATATAGTTCATCTTTATTTAATAAAATCAAGTCATTATTTCAATCTCAATATGGTAAGCCAAGCTCCTGACATGTTTCTTCCACCCTCTCTTTCTCTAATAATAATGGCTTCTGAAGACACATTTTCATCTTCCAACGATCCTCATAATGATCGATCTCCACCACGTCTATATCGTTTATTCTATTGATGATTTCAAGTATTATGTTATTTTCGTTGATCATTTTACACGTTATGTCTGGTATATCCTTAAAGAAGAAATCTCATGTCTGTGATATTTTTTTTGCTTTAAAGCACTAGTAGAAAATTATTTCAAACACTCTATTGTACACTACCAAAAATTAATAAAATAACGACATTTTTAGCGAAGTCATAATAAAACGTCGCTAATATTAAAGATCTGAGCGACTCCAAAAATAAACGTCGCTATACGTCGCTGTTAGCGACACATAGCGATGTTTAGCGACTGTATTCCAGTTTTTTAAAAAGAATAGTTACTATAAGCTTCTTTAAGGTCGCTAAACGTCGCTGATTTTTTGATTTAGCGATGTTTAGCAACGTATTTAGAGACATTCATTTTTTTTATTTTTAGCGATATTTTAAACGGTGTCTATAACATCACAAACTTTTGAATTAGCGACATTTAGCGGCGTCAATTTATGACGTCGCTAATTTTTTTATTAGCGACGTCAAACGTCGCTAAATTTTTTAATATAGGGTTCATGATTTTATTTTTTTCCCATTCTGTCGAACTCTTCCTCCAATTTTTTGAACTCGCCCTCTTCCCCCCCTCTCCGGCGAAGTACCCCCTCCAGTGTCCTCCACATTCCCCTTACTCCGGCGTCCCCCCATCCCTACCCCATACCAGTTCCCCCACAGCCCCCCTACTCCGGCCCCCTACCCCTCGAGTGCCCCCCTCCCGCATGACTCCTCCCTTCCGGCGTGGCTCCTCCCCTCCGACGACTTCGGGCTTCTCCTCCTCCTCCTCCTCTAGGTAAACCCTAACCCTATCTCTCTCTCTCTCTCTCTCTCTCTCTCTCTCTCTCCTCTCTCTCTCTCTCTCTCACTGATGCAGACACGATATGACACAAACACAAATATGACACACATACACACACTGACACAAACACGACACAGACACTGTCACAGAAAAATCCTGACACAGACACGACACACACTGACACAGATAAGACAAACACATATACTGACACAGACATGACACACTGTCACAAACACATACACTGAGATAGACACAACACACACACACACTGAGACAAAAACGACATAATATATATCCATGTAATTAATCAAACCAACCAACTGGTCGATTCGGTTTTGAAACCAACCGACTTGGTTCGATTTGGCTCGGTTAAGCTGATCGATTTTGATCACAGATAATTTTTTTTTAAAAGTAGTCATTTGAATATTGAGATTCATGATAGTATAGTACATATTAAAACTTTTAGTAGTTGGTAAATTTTGCTTAAATGTGCAGTCCTCGAGGGTGCAAGGGTGGTAACAGAGACTTCAGTAGCTTTGGATTGGGTTTTTTCATTTACATATTTGTATATCAATTGCATCAGAATGTAATTTTTTGGTAGTTCTATGAAGCATCAAGCTTGCATTCTCGTCATCTAGGACTAAAACCATAAGAACTATAACATGTTCACAATGGAGAGTTGATAGGAGCCTATAGACTTTTGTTTGGCTTTGGGGGGTTTAGCTTGCCAACAGCTTCTCATATTGTAATTTCAAAGCCTGAGAAATTTTCACCGATTGTATATCACATAGTTTTGGTTAATGGTAGTAGTGCACCCTATTGTCTATTTTTCTCTTGCATATTATTAGTGTATTCATTTTGGCATGTATATTATGTACCTTTCTACATCCCTTTGAGGAACTAGTTTCTTGACTGAATTCTGCATAGCTTGTTCTGCTGGATCATTATTAGTATCTCTCCAGTTGTAGGTATCTTTCCATAGTAAATTTTATTTGATATTTTCTTTAATGTATAGCCTAGTTTTATGCACCTATGTTGTTCTTTTTAGGTCTATTCGAATATATATATATTGTTGTGATGTAGACCGTAAACTATATTGTTCGTTCTTTATTTTTATTTGTGATGTAGATTGATATATGTTAGTAATAATAAAAATATATAGAAAGTTAGAATACCCTATTCTAGACAGTGTTGCATATGCGAGTGTTGCATGTGTGTGATTTAAATCACTTAATTTTACTTAACAATTTGTATTAAAAATATAAATTTATTCATAATTTTATTTTAAATAATTTATAAGTTTACAACAAAATTATTAATTTAAGATATATTTTATATATAATTAAATTGTGGAGGGGTTATTGCAAAGTTATATATAATTAAATTATAGAGGGACACGACACAGACACATACACTAACACGATATGTCACTAACACGACACGGGACATGACACGGACCCTAACCATAACTCTATCTCTCTTCATTGACACGGCACAGGACATGACACAGACCCTAACCCAAATTTGAGACATGGCATAGACCATAACCCTATCTGAGTTAATTAAACGCAGTCTTGGATATCAAGGGAGGTATTGTACAGTGCACAGTTGTGTACAGTGCAGTAAGGGTGTGTGTATGGATATCTCGGTACTGTGGACACTAACCCTATCCTAATCCTAACTCGGACACACATACACACATGCGGACACTAACACTAACCCAAACTCGAACACGCGGACACACTAACACATATACACTAACCCTAACACGGACACGAACACACATACATATTTGTATCATGTCATCTCATGATATGTATGGTGAAATTGTAGGACACATGAATATAAAAGGTTAGGACACGATATCGAGGATAAGGTTGTAAGCATTTTATCGGAAACAGACACACATATACATGTCAAGTGTGGATATCCAGGAGTGTACGTATCAGTGAATGTAAACTATGTATCCTAGACCAAAAAATTAACATGTACATTAATTCAAACTATTTATCATTGCATGTACTGTATTTAAACGAAGAAGATAAATTTTCACAAGAGGATTAAAAATATTAATATAAAATCTATTTAGACTTGCGATATGTACTGTAGTTTAAACTATTTTCTTGAATGATGTATATTCATCTTTGCATATCTGGAGTGAGTGTCATTTGGATAATATACACTACCAAATATTTACATGAGTATATACTTGAACGATGTCTATTCATCTTTGCAGAAGTATCTAGAAATGAATATGAATTACTATCTGTGTCATCATTCGTGGATGTACAACCGTCATCCTGATGACATGTGCGCTATGCGGGATAAATTTATTGAGGGTGTACAGCAGTTCTTACAGTTCGCCAAGATATTCCCTCAGTACATGGACGGTACCAAAATTAAGTGTCCGTGTGTGAGATATCGCAACTTAAAATATCATCCAGAAGTGAAAGTCACATATCATTTGTACTCAAAGAGTTTCACGCCGAATTACTATCAATGGACCACCACGAAGAACTTGTGACTTTAGCATCGAAGTCGGAGCCTTATGTGGAGCCGTATATGGATATCCACGATCATGCTGCTTACGACGACGGGTGGGTGAACATGATTTTTGACTTGGCGGGGCTTAGTTTCGATCCAGACAATCATGATGCAGCTCAGGAGGCACCGAATGCCGATGCTGCGAAGTTCATGGAGTTGCTGGAGAATGTAAAGACTCCATTACATCCTAGTTGTGAGGATCATTCACCGTTGGAGGTGATTACAAGATTGTTGAACATCAAGTCCGATTTTAACATGTCGCAAGAATACTATAACCGACTGATGAATTTGATTATAGAGATCTTGCTAGAGGGTGCAAAGTTGCCTAAAGACTTCTACCAATCTAAGAGGATGGTGAGATCGCTCTGGATGGGATACGAGAAAATCGATACATGTCACAATGGGTGCATGTTGTACTACAAAGACGGCAAGGATGAAGATGCGTGCAGATTTTGTAGTGTTGATCGCTACAAGGCCACTAGTAGAGGAAAGTCTGTCGGTGCAAGGAAGCTTACTGATTCGATGCACTACTTGCCTTTTACGTCGCGGTTGCAGAGGTTATTTTTGGTGAAGGCGACTGCAGAAAACATGAGTTGGCACAGGCAAAAACAGATCGAAGGAGTATTGGATCATCCATCCGATGGAGAAGCATGGAAGCACTTTGATCGAGAGTATCCAAATTTTGCTTTGGATCTGCGTAATATCAGATTGGGGCTCTCATTCGACGGTTACCACATTTGGACTTTCATACTCCCAGTATTCTTGTTGGCCTATGATCGTCACTCTGTATAATTTATCGTCTTGGATGTGCATGAAGACTCCGTATATGTTCATAACCGTTATTATCTCCGGTTCGAACAATCCGAAGAGGAACATCAATGTGTATTTACCGCCTTTGATAGATGAGTTAAATCAGCTATGGGAAGTAGGTGCCAACATGCACGATGTTTCTAGAAAGCAAAATTTTCAGATGAGGGCAATACTTATGTGGACCATTAACGACTTTCTAGCCTATGGAATATTATCGGGATGGAGCACTCATGGTCGTCTCTCATATTCGTATTACATGGACCGCACTAAGGCTTTCGTTTGAAATACGTAGGTAAACAGTGCTTCTTTGATTGTCATCGATAATTTTTGCCGAAGGATCATCCGTACTGGAGAAACAGAAATACTTTTCATACGGGCGCTGTGGAGAAGGCCAATCCACCGCTAAGGTAGCCCGAATACACGATATGGGAAGAGGTAAAAGATTTACCAAGTGCTATCTGTCATGACCCATACCCAGAATTTAGGCCACGAGTACGTGGGTATGTCCAGCCTACGCCACAACATCGACGGTAGAACACTGTCTAGGTTAATACAATATCTAAACAATCTCACACGAGTATCCAACTCCATAAGGAGACACAGATATCATAATATAATATGGAATACTCAATCACAGAAACTAAAGCACGATAAGATATCAAAAAAATAAACGAAATGCATCAAGTCTAAACAAAAAGAGTCTAACTCAAACAATAATATCCCAGTCTCAAAGTATGCCGAAAATAAATCTGGTACCATAAACTGCTAAAAGAAACTAACTGAATAACTAGTGATCAGGCTAGACCTCCCGAAATTATAACTGAACTACAAGATCCAAGGCTGCAGCTACTCTCCCTGTGGTCCATAATATGTGGGACACCAGTCCTCTAAGTCGCAGTCAGAAAAAATATTTCCAGTCAGGATGGAGCGAAGTATAACCCAAATAATAGTTCCAATTAATTGACAAGAACTATAAAATAATAAATAGATGATAATATATACTGAGAGAGAACAATAAATAGATGCAATGGCAATAGTAAAGAGAACAGGCAATATAGGCAATATGGTACAGTCAGTGCATATATGAAATAAAGAGAAAGAGCTACAATATCATATACGGGTGATGTAGTATATAAACTAAGATGAAGAACTTTAACTATTCTAAGTGTTTGAAATCGTAGTTTTGAAATATGATCAGCTTGGGAACTTGTACGATAGCTACATGGCCTGGCTAATCATACGTGAGGTGTATGATTAACACTAACAATATCTACACTTGTACGATAGGAATTTGATCATATCTCTCACTAGCAATTCCCCGCCCAAAACTAGTACTGTGTATCCAATCATGACACGTCACGATACACGATCAATGTCTAATATATCATGTACAATGTCTAATATCAATGTCGTATACAATGTCAATACGATAACCAATGTAATATCTCATGACTAAAGATCAAATCTATATACTAGTCCGTGTAGCACAGTGTCAAGAATCAGATGTAACATTTCTTAATAGTTAAATTATAGAAATTATCAAATAACAAAAATTATCAGAGAATATACTCGCCTGGGGTCCTTAGCTGGCAAGACCAATGTCCTGCTCCTGAAGTCTCGCAGGACGATCCAATGGTCCTATATACATATAATATAATACAATATAGCATCAGTCTTTACACTAGCGCACGCACAAACACAATACACTGAACTCAGCAGCTACACTAGGGTGACACTGGTCAACTAGGGTCAAGTGTGCGTCTAATTGCACGGTGGTCATATCTACAAAAGTTGTGCAAAACAGACAGTCAAACTACACATGTCTTGCCAGTACGTCAGTGTATACAAGGCAGCCTTCTCACAGTCACTCAGGGTCACATGGTCATGTGCAAATACAGGGCATCAGTAATTATACTAGGGTCATATAGTATATATATATATATACAGTCAAATGTAGACACGAGATACCTACTACTCACATTTATGGCCACACCGCATAAATACATATATATAGTCAAAACTGGTTTTGGCATTTAATTATCTACAATATACATATATACCATCTATATATATGTATATAACAACCAATAATTATATGCATACCAAATAGGAATAATATATATATACTAAATATATATATATATATATATATACCAAACTGAACAATATACGCGTACGCATACATATACGAGATTGGGTTCATTTCAAACCTGTGCAAAGGTGAACGGTGTGTTTGACGTCGAGGTTCAGCGAGGGAGTGTGCTGTCGAGGAGTCGTCGAGGTGCTGCTGTCGAGCTCCGGCGTGCTTCTGGCGAGGTGAAGGAGGTCATACGGGTTCAGTCGAAGTCGAGGGAGCGGTGCAGTCGTGGAGGGATGACGGGCGGCTCCGGGTCCAGGTCGTGGCGAGGACGGGGAGTTCGGTCGAGATAGCCGGAGGGGCTTGGTGGAGATGGGAGGAGTAGATAAAGTCAGGGAGGAGAACGGGGAGGATGGCAAGGATGAGGGAGGTGGAGATCGTCGGGACAGGGTGATCTGGACAGGTGATGGTGCGACGTCGTAGTGTCGAGGAGGAGGACAGGTTCACTGGGGAGTCGACGGGATCAGCGACTTCAGCAGCTCGGCACAGCGGTCGGGTTCTGGTTGTAACGAGGAGGAAGGGGATGGACAGGAGAACGACGGGGGGTCAAAGTGCAGTCGGGGTGCTTGGTTCAGCGGTCAGGGACAGCTCAGGCGAGGCGGGTCGGGTACTGGCGGCGACAGGGTTTGCTCCGGCGGGTCGATGTTCAGATGGGAGTCAAACGCGGGATGGTCACGGTTTAGGCGAGCGATGGGGGCGTTGCTCCAGCGAGGGGGCTTGAGCTCCGGTCGGGATGGCTTGGGGAGGAAGTGCACAAATATGGGAAGGATGGGAATGTCGGCTGTAGACTTAGGTTTAAAGGGTTTAGAAAATAAAGAAAATGAGAAGTAATATATATATACAAAGGGGGTTGATGTTGACCTAGAAAGTTGGTCCACATACTCCTTGGAAAACGGGTTTGGCTTCTTGTGTAGAAATTTCAAAGGCTATGATTTCATAGATTCAAAATGGATGGCTAGGATTGCATTTGATTTAAAATTTGGAGGGCTATGGTTTGATGATGGTTGATGTTGAGTTTACACACTCCAAAAATTATGAAAAAATTCACATGAAGGAGAATGGGTTTCTTCATATGTTGTGTCCAATGGGTGGACACCTCAATACACTTTTGCATAAAAGTGCCAAATAATTAAGAAATTATACAAAGTTGGGTTTATGGTTTAATTAATAAAAAATTAATATAATAGGTGTTCTAAAATAAATTGGAAGTACATGAGGCTAAAATTATGTGGGACACAAGTGTCATGAATAAAGAAGACTCAGAATATAATATTATCATAATTTGGTTTGCTCAAAATGGGTCGAGATTGTGTCTCCAATTTTGATTAGAACGCACAATGATACAAAATTAGATTATTTGAAATTAAATAATAACGTTTGCGACGAATATTGTACGACTAAAATGATGCACAAGAGAGCATAATTAAGAGTTACACAAGGATCAAAATAGAAGACTGACACGTCTAGGATAAGGGTGTAAAATTTGTTGGAAGACAAAAGTTAGGGTAGCGCTCCAAATATCGAAGCAACGGTAAGGCGCAATAGTTAAATAAAATCACGGTAATTAATTATAACCCTAAATAATTAATCCCAAAAATTATAAATTAAATCTATAACACTATATTTCGGTCAGGGCTCCATCTAGTGGGCATCTAGGTCTAGTCTACTAACTCATGCATTAATGAATACTATATATAATACACATATATATACACATATCATGCAATTATTTAAAATAATTATACACAATACTTATAATATATAAAATGATAAATATACCCCTATTTCAGAATGTGGGAGTGATAAGTCTACCCTCCTTAGAAAAATTTTGTCCTCAAAATTTAAGATCCTCAATAATTGTATTTATTTATTTTATTTTTTATCAAAAATTAAATTCATCAAACTATATAATCATGAAGTAAATCTATATTGTTATTTCACAATCTTCAAAATTATATAAATATCATATCCCTAAAAATCTTCAAATTTAAAACCAAATTCTATTCTTATCACAATCTCCTCCAAAATATTAAGTTAATAACTAAATACTCAAAAATTTAATACCTAATCCTTCAATTTTAAATCCAATCAATGTATATTATAAAATTGAATCTCATCCCAAAAATTTGATTTCAAACTCTAATCCATTAGTGATCTTATTCCTCGATTTTTTTTCCACACAATACTCAAACAATGTAATATTTACGAAGTCTTCAAATACAACATTCAATCATAAGTTTTAAAATTTTATATCTTCTAGTCAAATAAATATACTGATAATCTTCTTAATTTCTCAAAATTTAATGACAATTTCAATTATATCGTAATCTTCATAAAAATCAATAATTTAACAAATTATCAATTCTGCCATATTAAGTTCCCAACTCTTTGTTTAATTTAATGTTTATCCTCAAAATTTAAGGCACATTATCTCTCTTTGTCAAGTCATAACCTCTTCGTTAATCTTCACTACGGTCAAACCCCCAACAATCAAGGTCTAAGAAAATCCTACCTACAGTCATTCAATATGCAATCTAGAGAAAACATGCATGATTTTGGTCTCTTTTATTATGGTATTGCAGTCTCTGTCAGGGTGTACTATCAACTATATTCTAGCAAGAAAATCACTGATACAAGCAACGGTACTAAGGAATCAATCAATCAATCAAATAGGCAAAAAAGGAACAGAAGGAAGGAGAAGAACAAAACCTGCTAAAACATCACCTGCAGTATCGGTCTCCTCGACCGTCATCGCAAATACCCCACCCTACTAGGGTGGCTCCCTTTGCGGGGGCTGAGCAATCTATGGCTCCACATGTGGCCTAACTGGGTCTCTATGATTTGGAGCTGCTCGCTGGCCGGGTAGATAAGGAGCTAGAAGACAATCCCTCACTCGATGTCCCGCAGCGCCATAGTGCAAACAAAGTCCTAGCCTCGCTCTATAGCTCTCCCAAAGGTGACCTGGCTTCTTACAGAAATGACAAGTCTGCTGTGTCTGCCTCGGAGGTTGTTGTTGTACTTGCTGAACACGAACCGGTGCCTGGTACTGCTGTTGATACTGAAACGTCCTCGGCTGTTATTGAATATGGTGACGCTTGGCCAGTCCCGCGCTACCATTCGTATCTCCAAAAATATTATGACTCCTCTTAGGCCTGAGATCCAGATCCTCTTCTGCAATCTTGGCATCCATCAAGATATCCTCAAAGGTAGCAGTACGACGACCAGAAGTGTGCGACCTAATCTCTCTTGTCAGCCCCTTTCTAAACTTTGGGGCTCGATCTCCTGGGTCCCAAATTATAGACGATGCAAAATGGCTCAATCGACAGAATTTTGCGGCATATTCGTCAACCGACATGTTTCCTTGGACCAAGTCATGAAACTGACTTTCCAAACTTTCCAAGGCCACGTCGAAAAAAAACTTCTCCTTGAAAAGCTCCTTGTAGGTCTCCCAAGTAAGTCCTTGTGCAGTAAGTCTTATTTCCGTACGATACCACGTGAGTGCGATATCGAACATCTGACTGTTACGCCCCAGTCCCAAAATATCTAGGGACTAGACACGTGGCAATGGCCAGCAGCACACACCGATGGACATACCCAATTTAATGGATCCATCGGGGCATACTTAAGCTGTAAAACAATAGTCAGGGTTTACTACAATAAGTCAGAACTAATCTCATCCACACAAATGATAATAAGATTCAACAGCAATAAGAAATAATCAAACATCCAGTCTCAGCAAAGTAATTCGGGGAACAACCCGATATAAAGTTTGTTACAATTGTTTTAATTAAATAGGAAAGAGAGTCTATTTTCCATAATAACTGAGCATGAAGAAGCAGTTGTTCAGGAGAAGTCCTCAGCGATCACCTCGTCCTCAGGTACTGGTACTGTTCCGTGAAGTGCACCTATTCCGTATACCTCTGGATAAACCTCGTCTGCAATTCCTGGGGACATAATCCGGATCCAGGTCCTCAGGGGACATAGCAAGGTACAAGAAAGCTCAAGCCAAAATAAATGTAGTACAGCAAATAATGAAATAATAGGGTCAACTATATAACCATCTATGTGAAATGCAAGTTGAGAGCATCACTAGAACTTAGGCTGATACCACTACAAGCTCGGTGTCGGGGAGCCGGTAGCAGTTATACTATAAGTTTTACTATGTGTTTACTAAGGATTTTATATATATATAATCAGCCTGTAGCCTGTGTGTCTCTCCCCACCCAATGTAATCATACGTCTCATGTCCACGATGCCTCATGTCTACGTCACGTAAGATCATATCTAATGCAGTAAGTCATACTATGTCTATGAATATGATGTCTAGGAATGTAATGTCTAAGTCATAAATCCTGAAACCTACACAGAATCACCTTGAATATTTCAGGAAGATTCTGTCTCATAATTTGTGTCAGGTGTCCTGGGTATAATATACTTGATATGGCAAGTACGAGAATGTATATGTCACGATATCCATCTCTAGTTGGCCTTACACAACCCCGCGTACGGTGTTGGCACCCGACTATTAATCGGACGCTAAGTAAGTCAAAACGGCCCTAGATTTAAGCATGTACAATATTTATTTAAAGTCAAAGAAATATGTAACAAGACTGCAAGATGGCAAGGTACACTTGCTTGGGGTTCTGGCTCCAATTGTAACTCTGACTTCCGTGGGATTTGCAGGCAGTACTTCGGTTGCTGAAATAGACATCACCATCAGATCCAGAAAATATCAATCAGCTAGAAACGCCTGTCCTTGAGTCCAATTTGGACACAGGGGCAAAAATGATATTTCAGGGCAAAATGGGGTCCAAATGTGGACCGCTTTGTACCGAAAATCGTGTCAGGGTCAAAGGTCTCCAAATCTATCCAACTTAGTGTCAACAGGTCAGGAACGATGATACGAACCCAACGGAACTTCTAGAATTGGATTTCGATGAGCCGTTCTCAAAATCGCCCGTCAAGTGGAGCTTGTGGGGCCCACGACACGCGATTTTGTCAACGTTCTCAGAATTGAACCAAACTTGGCTCACAGGACTAGCATATTGCTACGAGTCCGATGGAGCAAGTTTCGTCTCGATCCGACGTGCATACACTAAGTTACAATGAGATACAGAAAAGTCAAATACATGGCGATGTCCGCGGATACGTACTGATTTCGGTGTGCACACACATCCGAATCAGCTTCTGCAAAATCCCGCACGTCCGTATCAACGATGCGCACATATCTGTGAAGACCGCACGCAACCAAGTCGTCCCATTTGGCGGGGCATACTCAGTTCCGGGGTAAAATAGGGCGTTGATTTTCCTATTTTTGGATCGCGGTTCGCGATCACCACAGGTCGCGATACACCGAGCGGTTTGCACGGGCACTGAGGGGGTCATGCAGGCTACACAATGCAACTGACGGAAATGAAAAAGGGGCAGCGAGAAGAAAGATATGAATACCTGAACAGGGCTCGAAAATAACGTATTCTCCGTGTCCGCGTCGTGTATATCGTGTCCTGGACACTATTCCAAACCGTGTCCAAACTAGGGTTTTAGGGTTCTGGGCTTCGACCACCGGAGTAGGCCGGAGCTCCGCCGGGGGGGCTGTGCTGGACGGGGCGGCTGGGCTCGGGGACAGCCGGCTGTGTTGCGAGGGTGGCGGAGAAGGTCGGAGGAGAGAGGGGTTAGGGCTTCCGGCGGCCGGGCAGGGCGAGTCCGGTGGCGAGGGGAGAGGGCTGGGAGTCTGTCCGAGGCCGGCGAAGTCTGGAGGCGATCGCGGGCCGAGGTGGAGGCTGCTGGCGGACACGGCGGAGCGGGGCAGCGGTGAGGCCGACTCGAGGGGCTCGCGGAGGGCGGAGGGAGAAGAAGGAAGAGGGGAGGCTGAGACGCTGGTCGGCCGGCTCTGCGGCGAGGTCCGATCGAGGGAGGAGGAGGTGGAGAAGGCCAGGGGAAGGTCGGAGGGAGGTGGTCGGCGAGGAGAGGGTAGCCGAAGACGTCGACGGAGCTAGGGCAGGGGCGGAGGACAGGCGGAGAAAAGGGGATTTATAGGTGGCGAAAAGAAGTTGGGCCGCCGGCCGTTGCGGGAAGAGGAGGCGGAGGGTCGGCCGATTGCGGGAAGCGGAGCGGCGCCGGGGAGGCGAGGCGCTACGGCAGTTCAGCCGCCGGAGGAAACAAGGGGTCGGGGGAGATCGGGTTTGGGGGTGCACTGTTCACCCGGGTCGGGTCGGGTCTAAGCGGGTCGGGTCTGACCCGGATCCGACCCGCTAGCTGAGTGGTCCGGTTCGGGTAGACCGGCCGGTCTGGTTCGGTTTTATTATGGGTTCGGTTTGGTTTAATATTGGGTTTATTTAATTAGGTTAAATTTAATCAATAGTTTTTAAGGCTTTAAAAATCCATCCGGGGTCCAATAAATTCCCGAAAAATTAACCTATGTCCGATTTTTAATTTTACACTAGAAAATATAATTTTCATCACATATTAATATTATTTAAAATTATTTAAAAATCATTTAATAATTAAAACACCTGAAAAAAATTCCTAGAAAATTCTAGAAAATTTGGGAAAAATTCTAAATTATAAATTTTTGAAAATCAGGGGGATTACACTGACTGCCGGCCGTATCTATTTGCAAGTTCTCCAGAATCTGGGCCAATCGCAGGCTCCTCTCTCTATATCCTCTAGCCAGTCGTCAGCGTAGATTATCCCTTCGATACCCTTGAACTCTCGAGGCATCATCCTCTTGAAGTCCACTATAGTACCTGATCTCTGCTGTTGCTGCTGGCCAGAAAACTGCTGGGGTTGTGCTACTCTCTCTACAGCCTGGAGAGCCACCTGATGAGCATTCTCCATGCTCTCTCTCATCAGCTCTGTCTGTGCCTGGTGTGCCTTTGCTTGCACCCTCTGAGCCTCTGCTTGAACTCGCTGAGCTTCTGCTGTCACTCTCTGGGCTTCTAACATGCCTTGGATCAAAGTAAACATCTGTGCCCCGTCAACGGGCAGACCTCCGGGAAGCAGAGTCGGAGGAGGTGGAAGGTTCTCCGTTACAGGTGGGGCAACCCTCAAAACAGGTGGGAGTGGAGGAACTCCAGATGTCTGTTTGTTAGGTGGAGAGGTGGCAGACCCCTTTGAAGCTGATACTCCCACTCTCATAGATCTTGTCTTCGGTGACATCCTGAAGACAGACCAAAAAGAATAAATTAAGGAAATATATGCGATATCATCAAGGGAGGACAGTAAAATTCTAAGGAAGCAACATTCAGAAGGAAAATAAGGATAACAAGATAATAGATTGGAAATATTCCTAGTTGTGATTGAGTATTCGCTCTCATCCTAGTATACTATATCCTATATCCTATCGCAGGCACGCAGTAGTACAACTAAGACATCGCACTACCACGACATCGCACAACTTGGGAATCCTGGCCTGCATGGGCCACCGCTAAAAATGTGTCACGACCCGCACATGGAATTTGGGGCACGAGTACGTGGGTACGTCCAGCCTACGCCGCAACATCGGTGGTAGAATGTTGTCTAGGTTAATACACTATCAAAACAATCTCACACGAGTATCCAACTCCATAAGGAGACACAAATATCATAATATAATATAGAATACTCAATCACAGAAACTAAAGCACGATAAGATATTAAAAAAAATAAACGAAATACAACAAGTCTAAACAAAAATAGTCTAACTCAAATAATAACATCCCACTCTCAAAGTATGCCGAAAACAAATCCGGTACCATAAACTGCTAAATGAAACTAACTGAATAACTAGTGATTCGGCTAGACCTCCCAGAATCACAACTGAACTACAAGATCCAAGGCTGCAGCTACTCTCCCTGTGGTCCATAATATATGGGACACCAGTCCTCTAAGTCACAATCTGAAAAAATATTTCTAGTCAGGATGGAGCGAAGTACAACCCAAATAACAGTTCCAATTAATTGACAAGGACTATAAAATAATAAATAGATGATATATACTGAGAGAGAATAATAAATAGATGCAATGGCAATAGTAAAGAGAACAGGCAATATAGGCAATATGATACAATCAGTGCATATATGAAATGAAGAGAAAGAGCTACAATATCATATACGGGTGATGTAGTATATGAACTGAGATGAAGAACTTTAACTATTCTAAGTGTTTGAAATTATAGTTTTGAAATATGATCGGCTTGGGAACTTGTACGATAACTATATGGCCTGGCTAATCATACGTGAGGTGTATGATTAACACTAACAATATCTACACTTGTACGATAGGGATTTGATCACATCTCTCACTAGCAATTTTCCCACCCCCAACTAGTACTGTGGATCCAACCATGACACGTCATGATACATGATCAATGTCCAATATATCATGTACAATGTCTAATATCAATGTCTAATATCAATGTCGTATACAATGTCAATACGATAACCAATGTAACATCTCATGACTAAAGATATAATCTATATACTAGTCCGTGTAGCACAGTGTCAAGAATCAGATGTAACATTTCTAAATACTTGAATTATAAAAATTATCAAATAATGAAAATTATCAGAGAATGTACTCGCCTGGGATCCTTAGCTGGCAATACCAATATCCTGCTCCTGAAGTCTCGCAGAACGATCCAATGGTCCTATATACATATAATATAATATAATATAATATAGCATCAGTCGTTACACTAGCACACGCACAAACACAATACACTGAACTCAGCAGCTACATTAGGGTGACACTAGTCAACTAGGGTCAAGTGTGCGTCTAATTGCACGATAGTCATGTCTGCAAAAGCTGTACAAAACAGACAGTCAAACTACATATGTCTTGCCAGTACGTCAGTGTACAAAAGGCATTCTTCTCACAGTCACTTAGGGTCACATGGTCATTTGCACATACAGGGCATCCGTAATTATACTAGGGTCATATAGTATATATATATATATATATATATATATATATATATATATATATATATATATATATATATATATACAGTCAAATGTAGACACGGGATACCTACTACTCACATTTATGGCCACACCGCATAAATACATATATATAGTCAAAACTGGTATTGGCATTTAATTATCTACAATATACTTATATACCATCTATATATATGTATATAACACCCAATAATTATATGCATACCAAATAGGAATAATATACTTATACTATATATATATATATATATATATATATATATATATATATATATATATATATATATATATATATATATATACCAAACTGAATAATATACGCGTACGCGTACGTATACATATACGAGATTAAGTTCATTTCAAACCTGTGCGCGTGTGAACGGTGTGTTCGACATCGAGGTTCAGCGAGGGAGTGTGCTATCGAGGAGTCGTCGAGGTGCTACTGTCGAGCTCCGGCGTGCTTTTGGCGAAGTGAAGGAGTTCAGGCAGGTTCAGTCGAAGTCGAGGGAACGGTGCAGTCATGGAGGAATGACGGGCTGCTCCGGGTCCAGGTCGTGGCGAGGACGGGGAGTTCGGTCGAGATGGCCGGAGGGGCTTAGTGGAGATGGGAGGAGGAGATGAAGTCGGGGAGGAGAACGGGGAGGATGGCAAGGCCGAGGGAGGTGGAGATCGTCGGTTCGGGGTGATCTGGACAGGTGATGGTGGGACGTCGTAGTGTCGAGGAGGAGGACGGGTTCACTGGGGAGTCGACGGGATCAGCGGCTTCAGCCAAATTATATATATATATATATATATATGTCATCATTCTTTCTTTATTTTTTCTAAACCAATACCTATACCAAGCCGACATAATCATCCTCCACCTCATGTTCACCTTCTTCCTCACCCTGTCCACCCGCCGACCGGAGCCAGTCCCACCGGCCTTCACCACGACCCATCAGCCTCGTCAACCCGCGGCCAAACCGCTGAACAGCCCCCTCCCCTCGACCCGTACAGGACCCCGCATCACCATCTCTCCCTTCCTCCTGCTGCCATCATCCCGACTATGCCAGAGTCGCCTGTACCGAGTCGACGACAGCCCGCGACCATCTCCACCGCCCTCGACGAACTCGACCACCGCCATTAACGCCACCAGTCTCCTCCACCTTCTTTATCTTCTTTCTCCTCTTCCCCGCTGCCGGAGCCCCGGTCACCCGACCTCGCCATCTCCCTCTCCATTGTCCATACGTTCACATCGACCTGAACCACCACCTGCACGACCACCTTCTCCTCCGTTTTCGTTCCCCTCGTCGTCCCCAACTCCGCTGTCATTGACGCCGGACTCCTCCTCGACACTACGCCAGACCGTTTCCCATCACCCCCACCATTAATACCACCACCATTAATAGCCTCCTCCACCTCCTTCTCCGGTCCATCACCACTGCCAGCCGAGCCAGCAGCAGCCACCCGACCTCCTCTTCAACCTCCACTCTCCTCCTCCTTCGCTTGAACCAACCGCCACCGTCTCCTCTCATCCCCAACACCTCGCCTGAGTCCACTCACCGAACTTTCCCTCAGACTTGCCGAAGCAGCCCCCATCATAACCTTTATCATCATCATAACCTTCATTATAACCATCATCATCACCATTATCATCCTCATCATCATCACCACCATCATCGTCGGCATCGTGGACCCGTCACCCTCGCCGAAGATGACCTGCAATAGTCGTCCTCGATCCTCGTATTGTGCATTCTAACCTCGAGGTTCGAACCTGTCCTTCTCCTTTCATATTGTGTATGTGTGCTTGAGATTAGTATTGCTTCATGGTTAAGTTTAGTTGTTATGAGTTCAGACCGTGTCGGTTAACCTAAATACTAGTGTGCATGTGGGTAGGATAATTAATTGGTATATACATATATACATTGTATAAGTAATTAAATGCTAGTACTAGGTGTGACTATAATATATTGCTGTGAGACCCTAGTGTTAATAATGGAGATCCCGTATTTACCTTGACCATGTGACCCTGATATTAGGTGTCACCACCCCATTTCCAAAGACGAATATTTTTTATTTTAATTTAGTTAATTGTTTATTATTTATAATTAATTGTATTTATATTTAATTAATGATTGTATTATTTTTATATTGATTGTTTTAGGATTTTGGCTAGCCTGGACCCATGTCAGACCCTAGTGGACCCATGTCCGACCCAGCCCACACCTCTGTGAGACTTATTTTTGGATTTAGAATATTTATTATATTTTTAGTAGGTTAGTGGGAGAAATTTGGAGCTAGTTTGAGTGCTTTTGGAACCCGGAACCCAAAACCAAGTCAAGTAGGGGCATTTTGGGAATTTGGAACTTGTAATTCCCTTTATTAGTGTTTGGCCGGTCCCCCCCAACCCCATTCCACCCGTGAGAACCAGCACAGCAGCCCCTCTTCTTCCCCCCTCTTCATTCCACTCTTCTTCTTCTTCTTCTCCACTTCTTCCTTCTTCTTCAAGGTGAGTTTCTATTCCATTTTCTTTCTTCTTTCTTCCATTTCTTCTTCTTAATTGAACCCTAACCCTACTTTTTCCCCAACCTAGGTGGATAGAGCCTAGATTTGGTGTTGGAGCTTGGATTGGGAGCTTGGAAGCTAGTTGTGGTGGATTTGGAGTATTTTGGAGATTTTGGCTTGGGATTCCAACTCCCAAGAGGTAAACCCTAATTTTCCCCCTTGTAATTATTTTTTATGTAGTGTAATTAATAGTTTAGAACCTTTCTAGACCCTTAGGCTACCCGTGGGAGAAAGTTGGAACTAGTTTGGTTGGGTTTAGAGACTTTAACACTAGGTTTTGTGTCAATTTCGGGTGAAATCCGAATTTGGCCCAATTTTGGATGATGCCCTAGGTTAGACGGACCTAGGTAGACGTTGTCGGGTGTCTCGAGGGTGAGTGCATGTCTCCGTTTGGGCACGGAAAACCGTGTCGCGGAGAAACGGGCGTTTCGGGCAAATTTGGGACTTTTCGTCGTCGCCGATTCTAAGTGCGTGTGCGTTTCCGCCACGAGCCTAGAATCGATGCAGTAGCACTTTTTCTAGGATCTAGGCATCGTTTAGAACGCGTGGGTAAATTTTGGGCCGATTTCGAGTTCGTTTGGTGTGTATTTCAGGAGGTTTTCCGAACCTCGTACCGCGTGTTCGTCGAAATGACCGAACGGCCATTTCGACTTGGTTTTCTAGTTTCGGACTTGTGCGCGCGTTAGGTTAGTATCGGGGAGTGTGTGCTAGAGTTTTCGAGTTATACTTTATATATTTTAGGGTGTTGGTGAGTGTCGGGGTCGTTGGACGTGAGTGGGGCGTGTTGTTGTGTGTTGTGGTTGAGTGGTGTTGTGTCTCTATATATATTTATAAGTGTCTATATATGTATATATATTTATATATATATGTATGTGTGTTTATGTATATATATTTATATATATATGTGTGTATTTATATCTATGTGCTTGTGTATGTATATGCCTATGTGTGTGTGTATATATATATATATATATATATATATATATATATATATGTAAGTGTGTTTGTGAGTGTGTTGATATGTATATATATATATATATATGTGTATGTGTTTATAGATATATATATATATATAATTATGAGTATGAGTTTATGTATATATGTACATATATTTATATATATATGTATGAGTGTTTGTGTGTGTGGTTGTGTGTTTGTGAGAGTGTGTGTGTAAGGGTGTATGAGTGTGAGTGAGGATATATACATATATATTTGTGTTTGAGTGTGTGAGTGTGTATAGGTATAGATATATATATAGATATATTAGTGTATATATATATATATATATATATAGATATATGGGTGTTTATATATATATATATATATATATATATATAGATATGTGTATATAATTATGTGTGTGTGTGTGTTGATATGTGTTGAGTGTGTGTGTGTTAGATATATATAAGTTAGTGTGTATATATATATATATATATATATATATATATATAGAGAGAGAGAGAGAGAGAGAGAATAAGGGAGGTGAGATGGCACCTCACCCTAAAAAAAAGGTGGCGGTGACGTGGCACAATCTCAACCACACAAACGAGGAGAAGGGGTTAAGTGCAAATTGCCAATTATGAAATGTGTGGTTGGGATTGTGCCACGTCACCGCCACCCTTGTTTTTAGAGTGAGGTGCCATCTAACCTCCCTTATTCTATATATATATATATATATATATATATATATATATATATATATATATATAGTGATATGTATATGTGTGTATGTATATAGGAGTGTGTGTGTGTGTGTGTGTGTTTAAGAGAGGGGGAGGGACCAGCTGGACCTGGACAGCAAGCAGCAGCAGCTCTGCTGCTGCACTGCAGTAGCCATGCTGCACAAGACAGCAGCTGCAGCAGCAGAACAAAGGGGCAGCAGCAGCAGGTTCAAGGGCAGCAGTAGCAGCATGGGCAGTAGCAGCTAGCAAGAGCAGTATGCGAGGGAGAGGGAGAGATATATATAAATATATAGATATATCAATAGATAGATAGCTAGATCTATAGTTAGATAGATATATGGATTGATAGATAGATAGACCCATATATAGATAATTAGATGGATTGATAGTTAGATACTTAGATTGATAGATAGACGCATAGATAGCTAGGTAAATAGATAGATGCATAGATAAATAGATAGATAGATAGGTTCATAGATAGGTAGATATCTAGATCGATAGATATTAGATATCTAGATGCTTAGATACAAATAGATAAATAGATACGTAGATAGATTGGATAGATAGATACATAGGTATAGATATAAATAGATTAGATAGTTAGATTGTTAGATACATAGATAGGTAAATATTTAGATAGATAGATATTAGATAGTTAGATAGATAGATTGATAGATAGCTAAATATTAGATAGATAGTTAGATATCTATATCTATATGCATAGATATATATATAGATATATACATAGCTAGATAGAAAGTTAGATATCTAGGTATAGATATATATATTTGAGGGTAAGGTAAGGTAAGGTAAGGTATTGGGTATAGATATATAGGTATATGCCTATATGTATTAGATATCAATATTTTAGCCTAGATTATAGCTAGATATATATGTTTATGCATAGTTAGCTAGCTACAGGGGTAGTCGGGTTGAGTTTAGAGCGGTATCTCAATACCTTGAGATACCGAGGTATCTCAATACCTTAAGATAACCAAGGTATTGGGTTTCGAGCGGAGTTTTTGAGCAATAGCCTAGGAATAGTATTGGAGTAATTTTTATATGCTTATGTGTATATATTTACGCGTGCTAGCATAAGTTTTAGCGCGTTTAGGTGGGGTGCGTGGCCTAGGGCGAGTTATCGGATACCGAGGGTATCCCGGTATCTCAAGGAGGCGAGTTTGTGAGTTTTCTAGCTTAATGAGCTCGGTTTGACCTAGAATTTCAGGAGCACCCTAGTTTGACCCAGACTTGACCGTAGTTGACTCGGTTGACCGCCAAAGTCAACTTTTGACCTAGTTTTGACCCAGAGTTGACTTTTTGGACCCAGAGTTGACTTTTGACCCAGATTTTACCGGTTTAATCCGTTTGACCTAGAACGACCCTAGAAGCCTATTTTTAGTTATTTTATATCTGTTTAACTCATTAGAACCCTGTTTAACCTTGCTTTTCGCATTAGGTCCTTACGACACCAGTTCGTATCGCCATTGCTCAGGACGTCAGGCGAGTACATTCTCTGATAGTTTTCATTATCTGATGATTATTATGATTCATCTTCTAGTATAGTATTATCTGATTATTCTGGCACAACACGGGGCACTGACTGGTATTTCTGGATTCATTTACTTGCGACACGTATATTTCATATTTCTGGCCTCTATTCTGGAATCACTACTGGCATCACCTGCAGGCATCACCTACAGGCATCACTCATGTTCAGGCTGGACTCATCTTGATTTGCGTGTCGGGTCTTGGATCCACTTGTATTAGTCGGGGCGGGGAAATACTCTAGTAGACATGTAAATATTCCCATCTGGAATCATCAGGAATCACTCCCTCTGGTCTAATCTGGAATGATAGCAGCCGCGCACCCAGTGCGCAGTGAGCCGTACTTACCCCTAGCCGTTTACATGTCGAAATAAGTATTTCAAAGACACCGAGTTCATTCTTTATAGTCTGGACTCTCTTGCATTTCTTGACTTATCTCACTTACATGTTTCTGGACTTGACTCACTACATGTATTTCATGCTGGACTCACTACACGTTCATGTGCACGGACTTGATCTTAGCTTAGATTTCCTGTATCTTGTAGTTATTACTATCTTGCTCTGATATCCATGCATCTTTACCTTTATGCACCAGTGACTTATATATCTCTTGTTTCATACTTGCTTCATTCTTCTTGCTACTTGCTATAACTGTTTTATAGTTTTTATCATTTAAATGGAACTGCTGTTAGAGATGTACTTGCTCCAGTCCTGACTGGACATATTTTTCAGAGTATCCGGAGGATTGGTGTCCGACGTTTTATGGACCTGAGCCTGTCGATGTTGCAGACAGGGACCCTCTAGTTTAGGGGTGATTTCCGGGTTGGTAGCCGGGATCACTAAGACCTTGTTATTGTTTTTATTAGCTTTAGCACCGTATTTGTCTCCGGTTTTGGATTGAGACCTTGTTTGTATATTATTTTGGATATTGTTGTATTATTATTTGATGTTGTGGTTGTTATAGTAGTTGTGGGTTAGACTTTATAGTTGTTAGACTTCTTTGTCATCTTATCGTGCTTAGATTCGTGATTGAGTATATTGTGGTTATCATTATGATATTGCTCCTCCGTTTGGAGTTAAGATCTTGACAGGTTTATATATTGATTGTGTGGTTGCCCTCCTTTTGGAGAGGTCATGGCCGATTTTTTGTGTGAAATTATTTTCTAGATAGTTGACCTAGACAGCGTTCTACCGCCGATGCTGCGGCGTAGGCTGGACGTACCCACGACTCATGCTCGATTTTCCGGGTGCGGGTCGTGACATTAGGGAATTGTCTGCCTTGTGTACACCGACATACTGTCTAGACATGTGTTAGTTTGACTGTCTGTTTTGATACAGCATTGAAGACAGGACACCCATGCAGTTAGACGAACATTTGGCCCTGTTATTTGACCAGTGTCACCCCTAGCATACCCTCTGAGTCAGTGTAATTATGGGTGTGTATGTGCTAGTGTAATGGCTGATGATGTATTGTATTATATTATATATATATATATATATATATATATATATATATATATATGACCATTGTATTATTTTGTGAGACTTCAGGAGCAGGTTATTGGTACTACGAATCTTTCTTGCCAGGCAAGTATACCTTGCCATTGTACAATAATTTATATTTCGTATGATGCAGGTAGTTTATTTCTTTTATTTAGTTTATTTATTTTAACTACTATATAAACTGCGCGTCCAAGGAACGGTGGCATCGTATTCTGTTTATTTATATATATGTATGTAGACCTAGTTTTATGAGACCACCACATGATTGGAGGCATTATTAGATTTTATTGGCCGTGACACAACTCTTACACGAGTGTGAGTCTCATCTAGGACACGGATTTATGTGACGGGTTTGGCCACCTTTACGTATGGGACGTGCGTTAGGGATAACTGCTGTTAGAAATTGCATGCTAGGAGACTTGGTAGTTATTAGAGGTATTATCGTGTCATGGATGTGACATGCTTAGAGCATGGGGTGGGGAGAACAACAAGTAAGGCATTTGGGCTCCTTTGCACTTTTTTTTTGTAATCCGTACGCTCCGCCGGAGATGCGCGATCGTGATGACCTGGTGGCCTCTGTCGTTCAAAAGACGACATGCTTTGTAGGCCCATGATTCTCCGAGAGAATTATGCCAATCCTATTTATGGCCAGATAGTTTACTTGTTGGAAAGTTGTTCTCAAATTGCATTCACTTAGATGGTTAGACGACCCATTGGATGTTTATTTCAGTACTTTATTGGCATGCTTTTATGTATCTTGTTATGTCCCTCTGAGGACCTAGTCCCTTTCCAGGTATAGATTTTCATGACTTAGCAGGAGCGCGGATCTGGACTTGCTACTTATATTTCGAGGAGGTCTTCTCTTTGATCCTCGTGATTATTAGTTGATGTATTTTTTGTTTATCTTATATTCTAGTTTGGCAGTAGATTTGTTTCCACCCGATTATCATCCTTTGATACTTCATATTGAGATTCAGTTATATAGTTGATTGATTGTTTATTCATTTATATTTGATTTTGTGGATAAGACTTAGTTATGCCCTTTGACTTATGATAAATTTACACCACTTGTGAATTGTTATTCATATTACAGCGTATGTGTGTTATGGTTTCCATTTATTGGAGTTTCCATATATATACGGCTGGCATGCTCACGTATTCTTAGTCCTACGTATTTTGGGACTAGGGTGTGACATATTTTTAGTGGTGGCTCATGCAGGTCGAGAGTATATTGTCTCGGTTACGTTACTGTACCGAGCAAGCCTGCAAATAGGATTAAAGTGTATGATCTCATCCACATTTGACTATGACTCACCTTTCTTCCAATCCATTATATTTAAATAATTGCCTCATGCTTGATTCATGCACTTTTCTAATAGTTCCTTGAGTATAGCCTTCTGCTAGAATATAGAAATCTTTGTTGTTAGGATGATAATTATGATAACATTCCTACTAAGAATACAACTAGAATATTGACAACTCCTAAAGTTTAGCATACCTATTGAACCATAGCATCCCTTACCTGTAAATTAATTGACCATTATCCCTGGATATATTTATGGAGGACTTGAGAGTAGTATTGACACTACTATAGTTAGTTATAAATTTGACCATATTGTTTGACCCTAGTATTGAGGAACCAATAGAAATCCAAGATTGAATATTAGGACTAAACCTAACTTTCATAATGAGATAATATTAGAGAAATATAAATTTAGATTCTTGTCTTGATATTAGCAGAACAGTACCTTAGGAAACCAAGAGGAATGAGTAGAATATTTTTCTTGATTATACCTCGAACACAGAGATTAGCATCCCACCTTCCCCATAGAAAATTATGATATTATCAAGAGTCTCTCTATTTTTAATATCATATTTTGTTCCTCTGAAACCTTAACGCTCGCTATTTGTGCGATGACTAATTATGTTTTTCTTTTCTTCATCTTTCAATTCGTGCCACCTGACCCTTCTGATTGTAGGCCAAGTGATATTCTTTTATTTTAAGATATATAGTTTACTAGGATTATAGTTGTAATCTTGAAATTTGAAATTATGTGCTTAGTAGAACTTGATAGTTTGAGTTGTTCTTTTAGATTTTGAATGATGATTATTCTTAGTTTTAAATCACTTAATTTATACCCATATCTCCATATAGGTTATACCTTCTTCCATCATAATCCAGCATATTTATATTTTCTGTACTACCTTGACTTATGCCACTATTGTAGCCTAGTTTTGCAAGCTTATTCTTTTATCGAACTTGTTCATGACATGTATTATTGGATGCATACACTAATACATTGTCTAATTAGAATCAGTGTATTAAGGTCTAGCTAACCTTAGTGCACTTGGTTCGCTCATCGCATGACTACCTTACGTGGATTGAGATATATAGTTGACTAGTAGACGAATATACTTGTCCCTAGATGTGTCTGAGTATATCGTATCGGTTACATAACTGTACTGATATGAGCATGTGAATAAGAATCTACCAAAATAAGATTCAATCCACAACTGCCTTGACAACTCCTTTTTGAATTTTTATCGCTTTGAATTTCGTACTTGTATTCTATCACCTCCAACTTAAATTCTTTATTATTGCTCTCCGTCTTCTCCTATTTTAGAAAGACGAACGCTCGTGCTCGGTATAAGTTTGATACACAGAGAGTACTAGATATACCCCATAGGCAAATCATATTACTTGATGACTTTTTTTTTCGTAATTAAGGGCATATCGTATATGATATATTTGGTGTGTTAAAAAAAACTTTTGAGGATTAAATAACACGATTAAACAATTTAAGGAAGTTTTATTAAATATATAGCCTTATGTGATAGATGGGTAAATTCTAAGTTGGGTAGAAATTACATTGTCAACTTGAGATGAATTTTTTTTAGATTGTGATCAAGTAAGATTAGATTGAGAGATTAAGTCATTTTAAATGTTAAGAATTTTAGAAGAATGATTAAGATGATGAGGATTTAATAAAAATTTATATCCTGATATTACGGACCAAATGTTTATACATTAAGCACATGATTTAAATTTTGAAAACTGAAGATTGAATCATCGATTTAAACTTTGAGGACAGAAATTGAGTTTAAATTTAAAGAGTATAAAATTCTTAAGTAGAGAATAGGAATAAGATTTGATTAGAATTGTTCATTATTCAAAGTCTAGAGGAGATTATGATAGCTAAAAATTATGATACAAATTTTGATATGGGAAATCATATAAATTTGAATGAGATTTGGATATTGTTATTTAAATTTATGGAAGAGATTGCAATAGACTTGCCTTATGTACGAATGCGAAGGATTTAACAAATTATGCCTTATTTTAATTTCGAGGACGGAATTATTTTAAGTTGGGTAGATTGTAAACTCCCTCGATCAAAATTTGGCCTACTTGGCTTAGATAGAGTGACTAGTGCTAGTTTGAATCCAATTAGAAATAGAATACGGTGTTTTAGATGATTTTTATAATATTTATATCACTTAGTGCACCTTACCGTTGCTGCGATAATTGGAGCACCTCACTAGCCATTGCCTTCCTACAAATTTTACATCCTTGTCTTAGATATGCCAATCATCTATTCTGACTTTTGTGTAACTTATAATTATGCTCTTTTGTGCTAAATTTTAGTCGCACAATATTCGTCGCAGACGTTTATATTTAATTCTAAATAAATTCAACTTTGTATCCTTGTGCGTTCCAATCGAAATTGGAGACACAATCTTGACCAGTTTTTTGCAACCCAATTTATGATAATATTCTATTCTGAGCCCTCTACATCCATGACACTTGTGTCCCACCTAATTTTAGCCCCATGTACTTCTAATTAATTTAGAACACCGATTATATTAATTTTAATTAATTTAACCCAATTTTCATCTTTGTGTAATTTTCTAATTATTGGGGACTTTATTGCAAAAAGGTGTCCACACCCTAGACCAAACACATATAGAAACCCCATTTTTCACCCATTTCTTTCATGTGATTTTCTCCCTAATTTTGGAGTGTAGCACTCAATATCAACCAGCATTCAACCTTGGCCCTCCATTTTGAAACCATGCAATCCTAGCCCTCCAAACATCTTCATGTAAAGCCAAGGCCCCTTTCAAAGGATGTTGACCAAGGCCCAACTACCTAGGTCAACACCCAAGCCAAATTATATATATATATATATATATATATATATATATATATATATATATATATATATATATATATATATATGTCATCATCCTTTCTTTATTATTTCTAAACCAATACCTACACCTAGCCGACATAATCATCCTCCACCTCCTGTTCACCTTCTTCCTCACCCTGTCCACCCGTCGACCGGAGCCAGTCCTGCCGGCCTTCACCACGACCCATCAGCCTCGTCGACCCGCGGCCAACCTGCTGAACAGCCTCCTCCCCTCGACACATATACGACCCCGCATCATCATCTCCCCCTTCCTCCTGCTGCCATCTTCCCGACCACGCCGGAGTCGCCTGCACCGAGCCGACGACAGCCAGCGGCCATCTCCACCGCCCTCGACGAACTCGACCACCACCATTAACGCCACCAGTCTCCACCACCCTCTTCATCTTCTTCCTCCTCTTCCCTGCTGCCGGAGCCCCGGTCACCCGACCTCGCCATCTCCCTCTCCATTGTCCCCACATTCACCTCGACCTGAACCACCACCTGCACGACCACCTTCTCCTCCGTTCCCATTCCCCTCGTCGTCCCAACTCTGCTGCCATTGATGCCGGACTCCACCTCGACACCATGCCAGACCGTGTTCCATCACCACTGGCAACCGAGCCAGCAGCAGCCACCCGACCTCCTCTTTAACCTCCACTCTCCTTCTCCTTCGCCTGAACCAACCACCACCGTCTTCTCTCATCCCTAGCACCTCGCCTGAGCCCACTCGCCGGACTTCCCCTCAGACCCGGCCGGAGCAGCCCCCATCCGTTCATCATCATCATAACCTTCATTATCACCATCATCATCACCATTATCATCCTCATCATCATCACCATCATCATCGTCGGTATCGTGGACCCGTCACCCTCGCCGAAGATGACCTGCAGCAGTCGTCCTCGATCCTCGTGCCGTACACGCTAACCTCGAGGTTCGAACCTGTCCCTCTCCTTTCATATTGTGTATGTGTGCTTATGATTAGTATTGCTTCATGGTTAAGTTTAGTTGTTATGAGTTTAGACCGTGTCGGTTAACCTAAAGACTAGTGTGCGTATGGGTAGGATAATTAATTGGTATATACATATATACATTGTATAAGCAATTAAATGCTAGTACTAGGTGTGACTATAATATATTGCTGTGCGACCCTAGTGTTAATAACGGAGATCCCGTATTTACCTTGACCATGTGACCATAATATTAGGGAATTGTCTGCCTTGTGTACACCGACATACTGGCTAGACATGTGTTAGTTTGACTGTCTGTTTTCATACAGCATTGAAGACAGGACACTCGTGCAGTTAGACGCACACTTGGCCCTGTTATTTGACTAGTGTCACCCCTAGCGTACCCTCTAGTCATTATAATTATGGTTGTATATGTGCTAGTGTAATGGCTGATGATATATTATATTATATTATATGTATATAGGACCATTGGATTGTTCTGCGAGACTTCAGGAGCAGGTTATTGGTACTACGAAGCTTTCTTGCCAGGCAAGTATATCTTGCCATTGTACTATAATTTATATTCCATATGATGCATGTAGTTTATTTCTTTTGTTTAGTTTATTTATTTTAACTGCTATATAAACTGCGCGTCCAAGGATAACTTGGGTGCAACGACAGTGGCGTCGTATTCTGTTTATTTATATATATGTATGTTGACCTAGTTTTACGAGACCACCACATGATTGGAGGCATCATTAGATTTCATTGGTCGTGACACAACTCTTACACGAGTGTGAGTCTCATGTAGGACTCGTACTTGCGTGACAGGTTTGGCCACCTTTACGTATATGACATGCGTTAGGGATAACTACTGTTAGAAATTGTATACTGGGAGACTTGGCAGTTATTAGAGGTATTATCGTGTCATGGATATGACATGCTTAGAGCATGAGGTGGAGAGAATAACAAGTAAGGCATTTGGGTTCCTTTATACTTTCCTTTTTGTAACCCGTACGCTCTGCCGGAGATGCGCGGTCGTGATGACCCCTATATTACCTGGAGGCCTCTGCCGTTCAAAAGACGACATGCTTTGTAGGCCCCTGATTTTCCGAGAGAATTATGCCAATCTCATTTATGGCCAGATAGCCCACTTGTTGGAAAGTTATTCTCAAACTGCATTCACATAGATGGTTAGGCGACCCATTGGATATTTATTTTTGTACTTTATTGGCATGCTTTTATGTATCTTGTTATGTCCCTCTCAGGACCTGGTCCCTTTCCAGGTGTAGATGTTTATGACTTAGCAGGAGAGCGGATCCGGACTTGCTACTTATATTTCGAGGAGGTCTTTTCTTCGAGCCTCGTGATTATTAGTTGATGTATTTTTTGTTTATCTTATATTCTAGTTTGGCAGTGGATTTGTTTCCACCTGACTATCATCCTTTGATACTTCATATTAAGATTCAGTTATATAGTTGATTGATTGTTTATTCATTTATATTTGATTCTGTGGATGAGACTTAGTCATGTCCTGTGACTTGTGATAAATTCATACCACTTGTGAATTGTTATTCATATTACAGCGTACGTGTGTTATGGTTTCCATATATTAGAGTTTTCATATACATACGGCTGACATGCTCACGTGTTCCTAGTCCTACGTATTTTGGGACTGGGGCGTGACAATATGCGTCTAGAACACGCAAACATGGTCACTATTGCAAGACTTATCTACAAAGAAACTCGTAAGAGGCTTACTAGAGATTACTTTCAATAAAGATATGGTATGTGCTGACTGTGAAAAGAATAAATATACTAAATCTTCTTTTAAATCAATCAACTATTTAAGTACCTCTAGACCTCTCCAACTCTTGCATATGGAATTGTTTGGGCCCAGTAGAGTCGCCAGTCTTGGCGGTAAGCTTTATGCTTATGTTATTGTTGATGATTTTTCTAGATACACATGGGTTTATTTTCTTGCAAATAAAAATAAAGCATTTTCTGAATTTTTTACTTTTTGGAAAATGGGTCAAAACGAAAAAAGGTTTCATGATTACTCGAATCTGAAGTGATCATGGAGGCAAATTCGAAAATAGTTATTTCAAATGATTTTGTAATAAAAATATTTTTTCTCTTGAATTTTCTTGTCCTATAATTCCATAACAAAATGGTGTTATTAAGCGGAAGAATAAAACTCTTGTCGATATGGCTAGAGTTATGTTAAATCAGTATAACCTTTCGAAATACTTTTGGGATAAAGTTGTAAGTACTTCATGCCATGTTTTGAATAGGGTTCTTATTCGACCTATATCGAAGAAAATCCCCTATGAACTCATGCCATTTCGATCAAATAAAAACGAGGGAGAAAAAATACAGGATACTAGCATACAAGATGATATTTGACCGACGTTGTCTTCAGCATATCAACTGCTTCATAGTTACGGGGGAGCCTTGCATATCAAAGACTTGCAATATCATTCTTAGTTTGTCAATTATCAAAATGGGGGAGATTGTTGGCCCATCCGATCTCAGTCAACTTTATTTTGATAGTTAACTAAACCATACATTGATATATCACATCTGAAGCCTCAACACTGCTATTGTATATCGTATGTATTACGTATATTCAAATATAATCTTTTATTTATTTGAGTCTAGGACTGTTGTACGCTAAGTCGCACTGGCAAAACCAAGTACCTATACCCAGATACTTAGTCCACTCAAATGAACCAAAGAACATGTCGCCCAAATTAGGCCACAATCATTTATAAAGTCTACCATACTAAGAGACCGAACTCGTACCGAACTCGGACCGAACTCGGTTACCCTTTTGGTATAAAATCAACCAGTTCAATAGCTCCTGATTTCTTGGCCCAATAGTTAAAATTTTGAATTAAACTCCATCCGAATTCTGGCCGAATTATGTTTGCCTATACCCTATAAATAGGATTAGAATTATTCATTCTTACAATACCATAATAACTCAATTATTCTTAAGTCTTCTATCCTATTGTGAGCAAACCTCTAAGACTTGACATTTTCATCTCAAAGAGCAACTCCATAGTCTTCCTAGTGCCAACTATGTTCTCGATCTAGAAGTCTTCTAAGTTGTAAAAAAACTTTGTTTGATCAGTTACTCTCTATCTCAAGCTGTCAAGTTGCGAGACTTCGGATCAAAACTCGTGGTGTAAAGAAGTGGCAAGCCTTCGGATCAAAGCTTGTGATTCACTATTGGTAATTTTAGTGGAGAAACTCTGAGCTTGAGTTCTCGGGACTGGACTAGTCCTCTCAGAGGAAAACCAATATACATCTTGGTGTTTACGTTTGCTTTCTCTCTACTTTACTGCTTTACTTTATTGTCTCTATATACATTATTAGTTAGCAACTTCCTTAATTCTGTTAATCTAAAGTTGAGTAGATTATTCCGTTGTACTCTATTCACCCCTTCTCTAGAGTTGCCTCACGGTCCTTCAATATTGGAAAGAAAAGAGAGTCGAAAAAGGTATCTATTTTCCTTTTAGGGGCCATTGGGAGAGGATGTAGGAGGAAAAACTAAGTATATTTATGGAGGAGGGATAATTTTTGTTGGTCTAAATGAATGAGCAATGGAATGATCTATATATAGAGTAGTAGAAACCTGAAATAGGAAGATATTAAATAACATAGCATATTCTAAAATTAAACTAACTTATATTATGCCTTTCTTGATTTGATATAATTACAGAATAATAAGTGTTGAACTTAAATCATACATTTTAAAAAGTTTAAATCATCTCGGAGTAGCTGTAGGGGCCAGATTCCAACTGGCGGTGGTCCGAAGACAATTAAATACCCGGTCGCTTAAGGTTATTTACACCTTTTTGACAGAAGGGCCCTTTCGGCTTGTATCCAAAATTGTGACAAATAGATCTAATTCTCAACGGATAAAGTTGAATCGATCTTCAGCTAAAGGTTTAATAAAGATGTATGCTAATTGATGTTCCATGTCCACATACTCTAAACAAATATCTCTGTGTAATTGATGATCCCTTAGAAAATGATGACAGATTTCTATGTGCTTAGTGCTTGAGTGGCATACTGAATTTTTGGTGAGATTAATAGTGCTAGTGTTATCACAGAAAATAGGAATGTTCTTATAGTGCAGATTGAAGTCTTCTAGGATTTGTTTCATCTACAAAATTTGAGCACAATAACGTCCTGCGACGATATACCCTGCCTCAGTTGTTAATAATGCAACATAATTTTGTTTCTTGCTAAACCAGAGACTAGAGACTTTCTTAGGAAATGACACGTGTTATTGGTGCTTTTTCGATCGACTTTGTATCCATCAAAATCAGCATCCGAGTAACCAGCAAGGTCAAAGGACGTGGTTTTGGGATACCATAAGCCTGTTGACAAAGTCCCTTTAAGGTATCTAAAGATACGCTTAACTACGCACAAACGTGATTCCTTAAAATTAGTCTAATATGTAGCACAAAGGCATACAACAAACATAATGTCTGGGCGATAAGCAGTTAAATATAATAAACTACCAATTATACCTCGATACTTACGTATGTCTTTTGGTTTACTGTTATCATCAAGGTCAAGCTTAATGGATATTGCCATTGGAGTCCGATAGGCTTTGCATTGTCCATGTCAAACTTTTTGAGCAAATCCTTCATGTACTTAGCCTGATGGATAAAACTTTCTTGTGAATCTTGTTTGATTTGCAATCCTAGGAAGAAATTCAGTTCTCCCATCATGCTCATCTCAAATTCACTTTATATACACTTAGCAAACTCGTTACATAGCACCTCATTAGTAGATCCAAATATGATATCATCAACATATATTTGCAATAATAACAAAGAATTTGCAAAAGATTTTATAAAAATGGTAGTATCAATTTTTCCTTTTGAAAAATCGTTTTCAAGTAGAAAGAGGCTAAGTCGTTCATACCAAGCACGAAGGACTTGTTTGAGTCCGTATAGAGCCTTTCGTAACTTGAATACATGGTCAGGGTGTTTGAAATCTTCCAAACCAGGTGGTTGTTTGACAAAAACATCTTCTTTGATAACTTCATTTAGAAAAGCACTTTTAACATCCATTTGAAAAAGTTTAAATTTATAAAAACTAGCAAAAGTGCAAAGCATTAAGATAGATTCAAGTCTAGCAATAGGAGCATAAGTCTCATCGTAGTCAATACCTTCCTCTTGGTTGTATCCTTGATCTACGAGATATACTTTGTTACGTGTAATTGAACCATCCTCATTTAATTTATTTCAAAAAAACCCATTTAGTACTAATGATCGGATAATCATTAGGTTTAGGAACAAGTTCCCAAACTTGATTGCGTTCAAATTAGTTGAGTTTCTCTTGCATAGCAGAAATCCAAAATTCATCACTAAAAGCTTCATCAGTATTTTTAGGTTCTATTTGAGAAATAAAAGCAATATTTGCAATAATATCTCTATTTGAGGAACGTGTACTTATACCTTTCGATACATCACTTTAGTCTCCTTGACAGACTTTTCGGATGACTTGTACTGTTTGTATCTTCTGATGTCTTGTTGGTTGCGGGTTGGCTACCTTCATCGTCACTGTCATTTAGTGCTTGAGTGTTGTGTTCATCAAATATAACATTGATTGATTCTTCAACACTCAATAAGGTTTTGTTGAATACTCTGAAACCTTTACTTTTGGCAGCATAACCTAGAAAAATACCTTCATCGGTCTTGGAGTCAATTTTTTCTAGATTATCTTTGGTATTAAAAAAAATATTTGCGGCTAAAAATTTAAAGTAACTAATTGTGGGAATTCTACCAAACCAAAGTTTATTGGGGGGTTTCTTCGATATAGGTCGAATAAGCACCATATTCAAAATATGGCATGAAGTACTTACAGCTTCAGCTCAAAAGTATTTCGGAAGGTTATACTGATTTAACATAACTCTAGCCATATCACCAAGAGTTCTATTCTTCCTCTCTACAACACCATTTTGTTGTGGAGTTCTAGGATAAGAAAATTCATGAAAAAAATATTTTTATTATAAAATCTTTTGAAATTTACTATTTCGAATTTGCCTCCATGATCACTTCGGATACGAGTAATCATAAAACCTTTTTAGTTTTGAATCTTTTTGCAAAAAGTGACAAATTCAGAAAATATTTTAGTTTTATTTGCAAGAAAATAAATCCAAGTGTATCTAGAAAAATCATCAACAATAACATAAGCATAAATCTTACCGCCAAGACTGGCGACTCTACTGGGTCCAAACAAGTTCATATGCAAGAGTTATAGAGGTCTAGAGGTACTTACAGAGTTGATTGATTTAAAAAAAGATTTAATAACTTTATTCTTTTTATATTCAGCGCATACCATATCTTTCTTGAAAGTAATATCTGGTAAGCCTCTTACGAGTTTATTTGTAGATAGTCTTGCAATAGTGTCAATGTTTGTGTGTCCTAGACGCATATGCCATAGCCAGCTGTCATCTTTGTTGGCGAATAGACAATTGCCTGCATTGTCTGTGTTTTTTGCAAGATAGAAAATATATATTATCTTCCCTGATCCCTTCAAAGATAACCTTACCAGTGAATTTTTCATAAATAGAATATTTGTTTTTAATGAAGTTAATACCATAACTATGGTCAGCTAGATGATTGATGCTGAGTAGGTTATGTTTTAATTCCGTTACTAGATAAATGTCTTTTATGACAGGATAGGGAGGAACACATATATTACCATTACCAATAATCTATCCTTTGAGGTTTTTGTCGAAGGAGACATAACCTTCTTTCTTCATCGATAGCGTTGTAAATAGGTTAGCATCACCAGTCATATATCGTGAGCAACCACTATCGAGAATCCACTTGATTCTAGCATGAGAGGGTTGGTCCACCTACAAAATGAGTTGTAGATGTAACCCTTGGTACCCATTTTCTTTGAGGGTTCTGCTGTGTTAGTTTTTGGTACCCATGCATAAATATTCATATCTACTAACTTTCTTGTTCTACAGAATCTAGATCTATGACCTTTCTTACCACAGTAGTGACATATAGCTGTGTGATTGGTGCTTGGTGTAGCATGATAAATATGACTGTGTGAAGCAGTTCTTTGTTGTCTATGTGGATAGAATGCATGATTGTGTATGATATTTCTTTGTGGTCTTCTATAATAGAATGCATGATTATGTTTGGTTCTATATGCATGATGTGTTATGAACATATGATTGTAAGAACTGTTATGCATGTAGGTAGGATCATAGATGTGAGCGTTCTTTTATCTTGCTACGTGTCTCGTGTTAGGTTGGGTGAAGTATCTTAAGTTTTTTTTTTATATAAATAAGCATGAAAATTTGTCCGTACCAAATTAAATAAAATATTTACAAGCTATTTATCAATTAGCTCAACTATTAGATTATATACATCAAAATATTTACAACCTTTATCCGATCACATATAAAACATCATAGTATGTGATACATTACCTATAAAACATCATAAAATATAATAGACCTTAATCCGATCACATATAAAATATCATAATAGGTGATATATCATTTACAAAACATTCTAAAATTTAATAGGT
Organism: Iris macrosiphon; assembly: GCA_036927795.1. Classification (NCBI taxonomy): domain Eukaryota; kingdom Viridiplantae; phylum Streptophyta; class Magnoliopsida; order Asparagales; family Iridaceae; genus Iris; species Iris macrosiphon. Next base: position 168,811,665 of record JAYESA010000012.1, read on the forward strand.
AAAATGTAGAGGTATAGAAAATGAAAGAGAAGGAAAAAGAGAGTGAATAAATGAAAACAAAAAGAAACATTTAGGAAATGCAATTAAATTAGTGGAAAAAAGAAAATAGTTTCATTCAAAATATACTCATTAACGGTACATTAAACTTTATTAGAATGATTAAAAAATACAATATACATATTCTCGAAAGTGGTATATTATTTTCTTCACAAATTAAACAACCACATTAAATGGACCAAGGAAGGGTGTAGAGTTTCACGCATGTGCTCTCTAATTTTCTCAACACAATAGTAGCATCATCAAGAATACCATAAACTTTTTTATGCAGTTAACATAATTATCTATTTACATGCATTGAATTTGGATTCTCCTCTACATAAGTGTGTTCTAGGAACTTTATTTTCTCCAAATACGAAAAAACTTTTACCTTATAGAAGATTAGTATTTTCATTTTATATTGGAATAAATAGTGTTGTCTTAGTCATGTTTAAGCCCAAGTAAATTGGATTTGGATGGGTCAAATTTGGATCCAAGTCTGATCTAATTGTGGTCTAATCTGGTCGGGTTTGCCTTCAATTTGGTGATCGGGTCCAGGTTCAGGTCCATTCGGGTCAAGTCTAATCGGGTTAAGCTCAAGTTCAGTCCAGTTGGGTTCACATATAGAGTGTGCAAGAATACAATTAGAGCATCTCCAACGCTATTGTGAGTTTGGAAAAAAATTGTTGCCACATAGGAATACTGAATTTTTATTGAAAAAGTCATTCTCCAATGCAAATGTGAATAAATTGTGATGGTGACATGACAAAGACATTGTAAAGTTAATTGTCTTATTCTAGACAATGCACTTCACAATGAAATTATCTCCACATCATCAATTATGAATAAAAATATTTATAAAAAAGGAATAAGAGAAAAAGTTATATTGAAAGTTGAAAAAACTACTTTTTATTGTCTTCTCAATACTTTTGCATTGGAGAACACGTTTCTATTTCATTGTCTTGTGTGAATATAATATTGCCACCTAGAAAAAATATTGTCTTGTGCCTCATGCCACATAGAAAGCGAACAGCTGTCCATAAACCTCTGTCCCCCTCCCTGTCCTCTTCCTATGACATATGGGCCCTACCGAGGTACAAAATTTCAAAACCAGATGCAGGCCCACATGTCATAGGAAGAGGACAGGAATTTTCGGACAGCTGATCTTGTCCCGAATCACAATACATAAACAAGACAATAGGGTTGGAGATGCTCTTAGTTGCAAAATTAAAGTTTTACAACTCTAAACGAAAGTGGCTACTGGGATATAGACATGCTACTCCCACACGGCCACACCTAACCATGCAATCTTGGACTTATTAGGAAAAACATAAATAAGGGGTGATGTTATGGATACAACCTCCTTACAACTAAGAGGGTACAACCGTCATGGGGCCTGACTCCATTGGAGGAGAGAGAGAGAAGGTGGACCCATATAGTAGGGGGGTGAGAGGGGATGTAGGGCCGAGTGGGACCCATATGTCATGGGGGAGTTAGAGAGGTTGTAAGCATTTGGTTGTAGACTTAGCATTTTCCATAAATAATATGGGCCGGGCCGAGATGATGGTGACGTGGCATGAAATTATCTTGCAGGTCCCGCTAAGTTTGGCTGCACCCTAAGCAGGATGTAAGAAGATGGGCTCATAATTGTACCCATGCGGAAACAGAACAGCAAAGGTGGCAGAAGAAATAATTAGTGGGCCATCCTCTTTGGGCCCACTTGTTTTGTTTGAATTATAATTTAATATAATACATTTGATATATTTGAAGTATATAATATATTTTTGAATATATTGATTAAGCAACTCATCATGTTCTTGTGGTCAGTGAGAAGAGATATAAATTTTCTGGCTAGACGGACGGTCTCGAAATCAAACCGCAGAGAAGGTATGTGACAGTGAGCCCAAATGGCATGCAACGCAGCGTGCACAAAAGTTCTGTACGTATCGTCGGTCATCTCAAAAAAAAAAAAAAAAAAACTTAAGACTCTAGGATGTAGATGTTTTGTTTAACCGTCGTCATTTTTAAAATTTCGAAACTTAAAAAATATATAATAAACACATGCAGTTTTAATCATGGCAATTTATTTTAGATTGCAATTGTTGTTTTCTGTTATCCTTCTGTATTGAGACAATAATTAGGAGGAAGAGGAGAAAGCTCCAATCAGTTTACATACTTGGAAATTTATTTTCATTATCATTGTAGATTGTAGTTGAGGATTATATACAAGAATCATCTTGCATGAAACTAATTAAGCGTTTCGAAACATTTAAATTAAAAATAGTTTGCTTATTCTACGAGTTCTGATTAATGTCCTTGAGAACTCGAGTCTCCTAGCCAAAATAAACAAATAAATAAATTTATTGAGTTAAACTAAACTCGTTCAATAATTTGAGATTTAATAACATGGGTGTGATAACCCAGTGGATAAAAGCTTTACGGATTTGTTTTTTTTTTTTAAGATGTCCGATATAATATTTTGGATTTTGTATACACTGCATTGAATGTCTTTTGGACCTACTATCCTCAATTTCTATCAAATAAATAGAAGAAATAATACGTTCCTTTCCGTGACTCGATCCACTGATCTTCCGCCACCCAACCAGGATCTTATATCTCTTTCTGGTAACCACAAGGGTCACTCGAGTTCGATTTATGACCAGGAAAGTGGTTAAAAGTTTAATCGTCATGCAAAATAACCCGGTGGACCATTATGAATTACTAGTCACTTGTACGTGAATTTCAGGTAGAAGAAATTTTTTTCTTCTTCCGATTTTATTAAAAAATAAGTTTAAATTAGAATTTATTATAGATATAATTTAAATATATTTTATTTAATTTTTTTATAATATTTTAATTATAATTTGTTAACGATATACGTGTAAGTAAGTTAGATAATATCAAATAATGAAGCTGTTAGTTAGATTTATTTTCTCTTAATTTTTAATTATTACATATGACTTAGACGATTAATTTTAAATTTAGTAATATATAAGACTTAGACGGTTCAAATTTTTTTTTTTCAAGTCTCTTTATCATTAGTAGAGAGATGATTTATTATAGATAAATGTGCATGTAGTCTCAGATAATATCAAATAATTAAATTATTAGTTAGAATATTTTTTTAATTTTAATTACGTAAAAATATACATACTAGACAGTTTATTTTGAATTGTTTACAAATCTCTTTATAACAGTAGAGATGACATAACAAAAATGATTAAAAGTTTGAAAGTCATGCACCTGTAAAAGAATTGCGAATTTTCGATATTTTTGTTTAGAATTAACGAATTATGATACTGTTGTTCTTACTATTACGTTTCATAGTTAGATATTCTAGAATGGAATAGGATATTTTGTTGACGAATATTTATTTAAGTTTGAAACCCAAATAGTAATATAATTCTTCTTTTGTCTCGTAGTTGGGTTGATTGACCCAATTATTTTATTCGTAGTTGTGTTGATTGACCCAAATATTTTACTTTTGTTTTGGCCTTAGAATTAAGCGGAATGGGATAAAACAAAACTAATAGTTGCCAATCATATGGAGACAACTCATCTCACTATCTCAAGGATCGAATGCATGATTGAAACAACTTGGCTCTACAAAGACAATTGGAGACCAGAGCCTCCTCCAAAACTAGAAAAGGAAACACATTATACGTGTCAAAGAAAATTTCCCCTTGGACTAGCTATCAATCTAAATCACTTTGCTACATTCTACCTACATGACCAATTTATCAACAATTTAATGATATCACATTTTAGGAACAATGTATGTATCAAAATTTTGGTAGATTTTCCTATTCTTGAAGATTAAGGATAACCTAAGTAAATAAGAAAAGATTCTGAAGAGAAGGTGATGTGTTGATTTTATGTTTTAGGTTCCTTGTCAATTTGATGACTTATGGAAGATGGATTATTATATGTCTTTCTCCAAAACAAGTGTAAGGAGAGAGCAGATTAAACAGAACCAATCATAATGTCAAAGACATAGCATGCACTCATTCCACCAGATAAACTGTCAAAAGGGATGCACATAAAAGCATAACGAGCTTATCCGAGAATCCACTATCAAAATAAGTCAAATTAGTGACGTATTTAGCATCTCCGGATAAAGACGTCGTTAATATTATTGTTTTTAGCGATGTATTAAATTGACGTGCAATGCGTCACTGTTGGCGACGTTCAGCGACGCCTAGGGGCTACCATTAATATTATGGAAACGGACGTCGTTGAGAAGTCGTCGAACGTCGCTATATTTTTTATAACAGCGACGTTCAGTGACGTTTCTACATCTATGTCGCAGAATATTAAAAAATAGCGACATTTAGTGACGCTCATATTATACGTCGCTAAATTGTTTCATATAGGGTTTCGAATTTTTATTTTCCTCCACTCTTTCATCCCCAAACTTTTCGGTCCCCTCCGACCAATTGTATAGTAAAAAAATAAAAAAATGGATACTGAATTGTTTCCAAACTATTATTCCTACAGTATATTAATTCACAATCTGTACAAATAGACCCAGAGTAACCCTCCGTTGAATTTTCTGGGTTCGCCGACCCCCTTGGGTTGAATACTCAACACCGGTAAATTAACATATATTTAATATGAATAATATAATAAAATTTGAAGAAAATAAAACATACAACAAATAACGTCGTAAAGAATACATCAAATATATATATCCATACAACTGAGTCTCATCCTAAATAATACAAAGAATACAAATATCCAGCAAATATCCATGCAAATATATATACTACTGCGGATCTGCAGGAGGATGACCACCGGCGCGCATGAAGGATAAGAACAGATCATACTGCTCCCGTGAAATCGACACCGATGTCGATGGAGAAGGCAGTGACGTCGGTGGAGTCTGTGTCGATGTAGGCACACCAGGAGGACGTATCCGCTCCAACTCTGCTAGTCGTTGGTTGTAAGAATCCATGGTAGATAACAGCCTCGTACTGCTATGAACCATTGAATCATGCATCATCGTTAGCCTCTCGCCCATGGATAGCTGTGATGCCTGCCGCTCCGTCACGCTGCGCTCTGTCGAGGCTCTAAGATCATTTGTCAAATTCTGGAGCTCCATGATGCTGCAGTCGAGCATATCGAATCGGGCGATGAGCGTCGGATCGTCCGCCTACGGCTGGGACCGGGGCTGCTCCTCCATCCTTCGAAGCAACTCGTCATGGAGAGACGCAATCTGACGGTCAACGGCCTCCTGGACTCTGGCCGACGACTGCGAGGGCTGTGGGGAATGCGCACTTGTCGGGGAGTCCCTAGATGACTGCGTCGCAACCAGGGCGCCATAGGATCCCGTACCGTAGTACGTACCCCTCTAGAGACCACCAGCGGCGGTTACCCACAGGTCGTCCGCCGACGGAGCTGGAGAGGGCTACGAGGAAGTACCAGCCTCTCTAGCTGTAGGTGCACTAGCAGCCACCCGCTTACGCAGCCTATGATACTCGGCCTAGAAAAGTTTGGATACTCGATAATTGCCTAATTTATATTAAAATTAACACAAAATAAAGTAATGCTTACATAGGTCTGCGAGGCCCTCTCATCAATGAGATTTTCGTCCTTTCGATGGGTGGCCAAGAAGACGGTCACCATGTTTGCATCCTCACCCCTTTGTACCTGTTAAAAATATATTATTTAGTACTAAAATTAAATATTTTTTTCTACTACCATTTTATCGTACTTATATTAAAATAATATATCTTAAATAAAAAATATACCAAACGACGAAAATATTTCGTCATCGGAATCGAGCCACCACACCACTTTGCAGCATTTCGCCTAGCCGCCTTGGCCTTCTCAGACCCTTCCTTGTAGCTCGGATCGTCGAATCTAGCCCTCATCGCAGTTCACTGCTCAGGCGTGATCCAACCTCGGATCGGTTTTCCAGCACGATCACGAGCCTTCTGGTCATCCATAAAAATTTGATAGGTTGTTAGAGGAATTGGCTATGTCAAGAAGAGGGTTTGAGTTTCCACCATATGCTCCATCCATGGCAACACCTCAATCCCCTCTAAACATACCAAATATACCACAATTTGGTATAAATCCAACTGGAATGGCACCAAATCTACTATAATTTGGTATGATCCCTACTGGAGTAGCTCAATCCATTCCTCAAACAGATCAAACAACCCCAGTACAACAATTTTTCATCAAAACCCTTGCTAAACTGCAATATATTACCAATTTCCTCATAACCAGAGAACAACTCCAGGATTTCAAGCAACTAGTGCTTAATCCAAATGTCACTGCACCAAACCCTAGTTTTCCTACATCACCTATAATATCTTCCCCATGTATAAGTGCATAGTATGCACAGGTTGTGCACTGCAGTGTTGGAGTGTTGGGCATGCCAGAATTTGAGTGTGAGATATGGGAGTGTTGTGCAGGCCAAGAGGGAGTCACAGTGCACTCTTGTGCACTGCAATGAAGAGCAGCAGCAACAAGGGGATGCACAACAGCTGCGAGGGGAGCAACTACAGCAGCAAGAAGAGCAACTGCAGTAGCAATGCAGATCAAGCAGCATGTCGTATCCGTGTCCGTGTAAAACCAAGAGAAGTATTCCCGTATCCGTGTCCGTATACCCGTGTCAGTATTAGGGTTAGTGTCCACATCTGTTAGTGTGTCTGCGTGCGTGTGTGTGTTCGAGTTAGGGTTAGTGTGTGTCGTGTCATGTTGTGTCGTGTTCTGTCGTATTAGAGAGAGAGAGAGAGAGAGAGAGAGAGAGAGAGAGAGAGACAGACAGACAAACAGACAGACAGACAGACAGACAAAGAAAGGAGACAGAGAGAGGAGCTCACCGAGGAGGGGAGCCGGAGGAAGGACGCCGGAGGGAGAAGGGGAGCCGGAGGAAGGAGGAGCTGACGACGGAGGGGGGAGGACGCGGCCAGAGGGGGGTCGCCGGGAGAGAGGAGGGGACGCCGGAGGGAGGAGGGGAGCCGGAGGGGGAGGACGCGGCCGGAGGGGGGTCGCCGAAGGGAGGAAGGGAGCCGGAGGAAGGAGGAGCCGGGGGGAGGGGGTTTCAAATTTGGGAGAGGGAGAGATCGAAGGAAATGGGAGGAATCAGCCCTAAATAAAAAAAATTTAGCGACGTCTTAGCGACGCCAAAAATGTAAACACCCTGATTTTCAGAATAATTTTAATATAATTTTCCTGAATTTTTGGTATTTTTTTGGATGAAGAACCAAGTTAATTATGATCAAAGGATTTTTAAATACAGTTTATTGGTATTAAAATATTATAGAAATAATATTTTATGGTGTAAAATAGAAAACCGGACATGTGGTATTTTTCGACGAATTTATTGGACTCCGGAGTAGCGTTTTAAGCCTTAAAAACTATTGGTAGTGTAAACCGAACCAAGCCTAGCTGAACCAAACCAAACTTGAACCAACCCAGACCAAACCCACCGTAGCGGGTCGGATCCGGGTCAGACCCGACCTGCTGAGAACCCGACCCATTTTCAAACCCTAGACCCGCCGGTTTCCATGTAGCCCCTATTTAACTCTCCGCCTCGACATCCGTGCCTCGTCCACGCCGTCATTTCCTCCGATCAACTCCGACTTCGTTGTCAAACCCTAAGCCCGTCGTCTCCCTCTGCTCAACTTCGCCATCACCCCAGCGACCCGCCGCCCGACCCGAGCACTCTGCTCGACTCCTTGCCGCCGAGTCCAGCCCCCGACCCGCGCGCCCGCCGTCTCCCTCTGCTCGACCCCCTCGTCGGTCGACGACCCCTCGACCGTCGACGACCCCTCGACCATCGACCATCGACCTCACCGTACAGAGCCCTCCGCCTCTCGACGATTCCACGCCGCTGTCCCCTCGCCTCCACGCACAGCCGAGCACCTCCGCCCAGCCTTCGACGACCCTGCCTCCGCCGGCGAGTCCACCCAGCCCCGGACACAGCCCAGCGGCGGACGCACGAGCCCGCGACTGAGACGCGAGCAGCAGGATCCAACAGAGGACGCAGGACACGAAGTTGACGCACGGACACGTAAAAAATAGATTCACGGGGCCCTGTTCAGGTACCGTTTTCTCTCACCTCGTAACCCCGTTTTTAATTCCGTCAGTTGCAACGCGTAGATTGTATAATCCTCTCGGTGCCCGTACAACCCGCTCGGTGCATCGCGTCCTGTGGTGATCGCAAACCGTGATCCAAAAACAGGAAAAACAACGCCCTGTTTTACCCCGGAACTGAGTGCGTCCCGCCAAACGGGACAACTTGGTCGCACGCAGTCTTTACCGAAACGTGCGCGTCATTGATACGGACGTGTGGGATTTTGAAGAAGTCAATTCGGATGTGCGTGCACACCAAAATCAACGCGTATCCGCCGACAACGCCCCGTATCCGTCCATTCTGGAACACGCTGTAACTTTGTGTACACACGTCGGATCGAGACAAAACTTTTGCCATCGAACTCGTAGCAATACGCTGGTCCTGTGACCCAAGTTTGGTCCGATTCTAAGAACGTTCACAAAATCGTGTATCGTGGGCCCCACAGGTTCTACTTGACGGGCGATTTTGTGATCGGCTCATCGAAATCCAATTCTGGAAGTTTCGTTGGGTTCGTATCATCGTTCCTGACTTGTTGACACTGAGTTTGAGGAATTTGGATACCTTTGACCCTGACCCGCTTTTCGGTGCAAAGTGGCCCACATTTAGAACCCGCTTTGGCCCGAAAATAACCTTTTTGCCCCTGTGTACAAATTGGACGTAAGGACAGGCATTTCTAGCTATTTGATATCTTCTGAGACTGTTGGTGATATTTATTACAGCTTTTGGAGTAGTACCTACAGGATCCACTGATACAGGGACGACTGTTGGTAATCAACCACCAGGCAAGTGTACCTTGCCAAACTCTGCAGTATTGTTACATATTTTCTTGCTTCATTATATTGCTGTGCATGCTTAACCTAGGACCGTGTGACATACTTAGCGTCCGATTATCAGTCGGGTGCCGACACCGTACACGGTGTTGTGTATCGTCATCTAGAGATGGATATTCGTGACACTTTATCTTCTCGTACTTGTCTTACCAAGTACACTATAACCCAGGATACTTGACACCATTCATGTGACAGGATCTTCCCGAGATATTCGTGGTGATTCTGTATAGGATACAGGACTTGACTGAGATACTATATTCTTAGATACATTATGACTTGTGCATTAGTTATGATCCCGCTGACATGGACATGAGACGTTATGGTCATGATATGCGTGGTTACATTGGGTGGGGAGAGACACACAGGCTACAGGCTGAACATATATATATACACCCCTATTATTGTGAGGCACAAGACTCTGAAGCCGAGCTTGGCCCATTACTCATTATTACTGCTACTACCGGCTCCCCGACACAGAGCTTGTAGTGGTTTCAGCCCGAGTTCTAGTGCTGCTCTCATCTTGCATATCACTTAGCTGGTTATTTATTATTCCCTTATTGTTCCATCTATTGCTGGAGAGACCCACAGGCTACAGGTTGATTATGTTATACCGGCTACTCAGTCTCCCGCTGAGCTAGACCACCTCATGATATCACTGCTACCGGCTCCCCTACACAGAGCTTGTAGTTGTTTCAACCTGAGTACTATTGATGTTCTCTCTTGCATTTCACACAGATGTTTACATACTTGCCCTATTTATTCTATTTATTTTCTGTACTGCGTTTATTTTGGCTTGAGCTTTCTTGTACCTTGCTATGTCCCCTGAGGACCTGGATCCGGATTATGTTCCCAGGATTTACAGACGAGATCTATCCCGAGGTATACGGGACCGCAGCAGGAGCTGATCCAGGTGCTGTACCGCCATCCGAGGATGAAGTGTTAGCTGAAGACTTTTTCTGAGCATCCATGTTTCATGCTCAGCATTTATTATTTCAGTCATTTATATTCTGGTCTGTTGAACCATTATAACAGATGTTATCGGGTTATTCCCCAAAGCACTTTGTTGAGACTAGCTGATGATTTACATTCCTTATTTACTCTGTGGATCATATTTTATATCTTGTGTAGATGAGATAGTTGTACCATGATTGTCGTAGACTTTGTTTACAGCTTAAGTATGCCCTGATGGATCCATTAAATTGGGTTGTCCATCGGTGCATACTGCTGGCCATTGTCACGTATCTGGTCCCACGGTATTTTGGGACTGGGGCGTGACATGGTTTTTATGGTGGCCCATGCAGGTCTACGACTAAATTTTTCGGTTTCAACTTAGGGACTGAGCCAGCCTGCCCTAAGGATATGATAAGTTATAGGATCTTATCCATTATTTGAACCATTATTGAACTCTATATCGAACTCAAAATTGTTACTTGATTTGCATCCTTTGTTGATTCCTCTGTGCGTTCTTACAGTTTATCTTTTGGTTGCAGAGTAATGGATCCCAGGAACGGAGACGAGATTCCTTTGGATACGCCACACGACGCTGCGGTTACTTATATAGACGGAGTGACCCCAGGGAATGGAGGACAAGCATCGCAGAGCGATCAAACCGGACAGCCTAATCCAAGGTTCCGGAGAGATGACATCCCACCTCTACCACAGTTCACTCCACAGATGCCAGTTTTCCCGTCAGGGCAAGCCATAGACGGGCAACAGATATTTCAGATAATGTATGCTATGATGCAAGCCCAGCAACAGATTCAGCAAGAGGCCCATCGGCAGGAGGCCGAGTATCTGAGAACCAGCCTGGTATCCGCATTGGAGCAGGCAAATCCACCCGCGAGGCGATCATCGACGGGATCTATCACCGACTTCCGTCAACTCAAGCCTCGTACATTTTCTGGTAAAGAGGGGCCAACAGAAGTGCATGAATGGATCACAAACATTCAGCATCAGTTGGAAGCCGCTGAACTTCTGAGAGAGAAATGGATGACTGCAGTCAGAATGCAGTTAACTGAAAATGCACATCACTGGTGGTTAGCAGAAGAAAGGAGGCTCGGACAGAACCGAGTCACATGGGAAGAGTTCTCCAGAATCTTCCAAGAGATGTATATTCCAGCAGTTGCACGGTCAGAGCTCAGAGACAAGTTCAACCGCCTTATCCAAGGCAATATGACGGTGGAAGAATACAACGCGGAATTCATTCGCCTCAGTCGCTTTGCCCCAACCTTGATTGCGACAGAGGAAGAGAAAGCTGAGAAGTTCTTTGACGGGCTGAAGTTCGAGCTCCAGAGATTAATTGGATCAGTCGCACCTACATCTTATGCCGACGTTCTCGCAGCAGCACGACACATGGAGCGCGTCACTAGAAGAGAGTCGAACCTGAAGAGGCCTATCACCTCAGCACCATCCAGGACAGGACATGGGGATTCAGCAAAATGGTCCCAGAGGAGTATGCCAGAGAGGACAGCACACAGGGCCATATCTCTCCCTACTTGCTACCACTGCGGCAAGATAGGTCACATTGAGAGAGAATGCAGACGCAAGTTAGGACTATTCCTGGCTTGCGGGTCCAACCAGCATCAGACCAGAGACTGCACCAAGCGCAGAGAGGGAGCACCGAGACTAGCTTTACCTGCACCACGACCAGCTTATCCAGCAGTAGGAGCACAGCAGGCAGGAGTTGGAGGCGTCAGGCCACCAGCCCCAGGAGGAAATCAGCAGAGACCACCCCTGGCACCGCAGGCAGCTCTATTTCAGCAGGCTCAGCAGCAGCAGAGAGGTCCAGCTCAAGGACGAGGACAGGCATTCACATTAGCTGTTGAGGAGGAGGCTACTGGATGCAAGGTTATCGCAGGTACTATTTTAGTAGCTTCATTATCAGCTGTAGCTTTATTTGATTCTGGAGCATCGTATTCATTTATAGCAGCTAGCTTTGTAGCCACCCATAGAGTAGCTACCGCACCCCTTCCAAAGATGAAGAGGATTCTTACGGGAGGTGGAATTATTTCGGTTAGTGACGTCTGTAGATCATGTTCTGTAGTAGTTTGTGGCAGAGAAATACGAGCTCAATTTCTGATCTTTTCTATGCCGGATTATGATGTTGTACTTGTTATGGACTGGTTAAGTCAGTACCATGCGACTTTTGATTGCCGACTTGGACGGGTTATATTTAGACCGCCAGGACATCCAGAATTTTAGTTTCTTCGAGGAGCAGTATGTAACGCCCCGCTCCGCGCCGGCGTTATATATCAAGGTGAGTGGGCAGAACTTCGTTCTCTGATTCTTGCACGCCTTAATAATAACCTGTGTTTTTGCTTGCAATATTTTCTTAAGAGAATGATAGAACCTGCCTTGTATGTTAATGAACGAACTCACCTAGCTTGTCTTTGAAACAATGCCTGCTTAACGAGAATCCTGAATCGCCTGCTTAGAGTGCATGAATATGTTCACTATCGTCTATGCTTCGAGAGAACCATACTGTGCCTGAACGTGTTCAAGTGATAAGTCGGATTGCCCCGCAACAATGAGTGTATTCTGATGGTTCGTCTTGTCTACATACTAGAGTTTATTTGATAGTGTTCCATGCATTCGCACGCGGTCGGACAATGGCTATTGGTGGAGAGCTGAACTGCATGTGTCACGGCTGCTACCATGATAGTGCAAAGCAACCATGAGTCACAGCTGCCTTTAGCATCAGATAAAGAGTCATTGGTATGCTGTTCCACCAGCTGCCGATCCTGAGTTACTCGGGGACCGCCCTGCATATAGCTAAGTCATTGTATTGGCTTGGATAGTGACTGCCCCTAAGAATGTGCATCGTGTGTCTAGCTATGCATCTGACCCTCGAGTCGCACGAGACACGCTACGCACACCCTGAAACATGAACGGTTTGCTTGCTTGCATATTCAATTATGAAACTCTGTTTCCAAACATGTTTCTAAACAAGTAAATCAACTCTGCTAGAACTGCATGAAACGAACCTAGGTAAAAACTAGTAAGATCACTAGTAATGTAATGTTTTATAACATGATTACTTAGTGCCTGTTTGAGTGAATGCTTGTTTCTGTTCAGTTGATTTATCTCACCAGTACTTGTATAAAGTGCTAACCCACCAACAGTTTACTTGTTCGCAGGTACTGGATCGTCCGAGGGAGCGATAGGCGTGCCACAGTCCCGAAGACCCGGAATCCTGGTTTTGATTGTTGCCCCGAGAATGCTATCGTATAAGGGGGCATAATGTATGGAACGAACGTGTGCCTTTGCTAAAGGAAACCCAAGTTGCCTCGATTGTCCCGAACACTCAGTTGGCTAATGCATTGCATTGCAACAAGTCCCTTTCCGCTGCTTACTCGATTGATGCGATGATAGCCAACAATAAACTTAAACGATTGGCCTTGCACGGGCGCAACCCCAGGCACGTGCGGTATCACGTCCCCCGAAAGCTCGAACGTGCCATTCGCTTGGCTCCCTTCCTCCCTCGCACCCGCGGGACGGGCGCGGTGATTCGCGTCCGGCCTGCCGAGGCACGGTGATACGTATCCGGTTCGTTAATTCCTGGCCGCACGGGGCGGGACAGGGCGGAGCGGCGGCCCGGGCGGGACCGGGGCGTGACAGAATGGTATCAGAGCAGAATCGATTCTCTGGCCCAAACCGTTGCTATGACTCTGAGATATTATCGATATGGTTTTGCAAAGAGCGTTCCATACAATAAGTCCATAGATATTCTCAAAGTGCAAAATATTTCCTGAACTTGAATTGCTTGATTGTTTCGATTGAGTACGGCGAGGGACGGCACTATCGCTACTCGGGATATCGAGAAGTTTATCCTTGAAGTTTCGAGGACGAAACTTTTTGTTGGTTGGTAAGTATGTAACACCCCGCTCCGCGCTGGCGTTATATATCAAGGTGAGTGGGCAGAACTTCGTTCTCTGATTCTTGCACGCCTTAATAATAACCTGTGTTTTTGCTTGCAATATTTTCTTAAGAGAATGATAGAACCTGCCTTGCATGTTAATGAACGAACTCACCTAGCTTGTCTTTGAAATAATGCTTGCTTAACGAGAATCCTGAATCGCCTGCTTAGAGTGCATGAATATGTTCACTATCGTCTATGCTTCGAGAGAACCATACTGTGCCTGAACGTGTTCAAGTGATAAGTCGGATTGCCCCGCAACAATGAGTGTATTCTGATGGTTCGTCTCATCTGCATACTAGAGTTTATTTGATAGTGTTCCATGCATTCGCACGCGGTCGGACAATGGCTATTGGTGGAGAGCTGAACTGCATGTGTCACGGCTGCTACCATGATAGTGCAAAGCAACCATGAGTCACAGCTGCCTCTAGCATCAGATAAAGAGTCATTGGTATGCTGTTCCACCAGCTGCCGATCCTGAGTTACTCGGGGACCGCCCTGCATATAGCTAAGTCATTGTGTTGGCTTGGATAGTGACTGCCCCTAAGAATGTGCATCGTGTGTCTAGCTATGCATCTGACCCTCGAGTCGTACGAGACACGCTATGCACACCCTGAAACATGAACGGTTTGCTTGCTTGCATATTCAATTATGAAACTCTGTTTCCAAACATGTTTCTAAACAAGTAAATCAACTCTGCTAGAACTGCATGAAACGAACCTAGGTAAAAACTAGTAAGATCACTAGTAATGTAATGTTTTATAACATGATTACTTAGTGCCTGTTTGAGTGAATGCTTGTTTCTGTTCAGTTGATTTATCTCACCAGTACTTGTATAAAGTGCTGACCCACCAACAGTTTACTTGTTCGTAGGTACTGGATCGTCCGAGGGAGCGATAGGCGTGCCACAGTCCCGAAGACCCGAAATCCTGGTTTCGATTGTTGCCCCGAGAATGCTATCGTATAAGGGGGCATAATGTATGGAACGAACGTGTGCCTTTGCTAAAGGAAACCCAAGTTGCCTCGATTGTCCCGAACACTCAGTTGGCTAATGTATTGCATTGTAACAAGTCCCTTTCCGCTGCTTACTCGATTGATGCGATGATAGCCAACTATCAACTTAAACGATTGGCCTTGCACGGGCGCAACCCCAGGCCCGTGCGGCATCACGTCCCCCGAAAGCTCGAACGGGCCATTCGCTTGGCTCCCTTCCTCCCTCGCACCCGTGGGACGGGCACGGTAATTCGCGTCCGGCGCGCCGAGGCACGGTGATACGTGTCCGGTTCGTTAATTTCCGGCCGCACGGGGCGGGGCAGGGCGGAGCGGAGCGGCGGCCCGGGCGGGACCGGGGCGTGATACAGTAGAGCAAGGAGTTCAGCCTACTCTTAGGGTACTATCTGTAGAAGAGGAGACAGGTTACCCAAGAGTCATATCAGAATTTATGGATGTATTTTCTGATGATCTTCCAGGTTTACCACCTGATCGGGAAATAGAATTCACAATAGACTTAACTCCAGGAGCAGAGCCTCACTACCAGAATAAGTCAAATTAGCGACGCCCAAAAACGTCGCTAAATAACAAAAAAACGTCGCTAAAAACTTTTAGAGACGTAATTAGCGACGTTTTAACGCAGTCGGAAAAAACCAAGTCGCCAAAAGGAAAAACGTCGCTAAACGTTGCTATGCCGACGTATATTTAGCGACTTTATTGTGTCGCTAAATTTAGCGACGTTTCGCGACTCCGCGTCACTAAATAGCGACGTTTATTGAAGTCGCTAAACGTCGCTAATTAGCGACTTATATAGCGACGTAACAGCGACGTCTTTAATGACCTGGCAGTACTGCCATGTCAGCAATTTGCGACGTACAGCGACATATTTAGCGACGGCTAATTACACGTCGCTAATTAGCGACTTTTTTAGCGACTTATAGTAACGTCGCTAGACGTCGCTAAACGTCGCTAAATACGTCGCTAAAGTTACAAAAAAATTAAAAAAAAACCTGAATTATTCCAAACTATTATTCCTGTAATTTATAAATTTCTAATTAAAAATATACCCGGAGCAACCCTCCGTTCAATTCTATGGGTTCGTCGACCCCTTCGGTGGAACACTCAACACCGGATTAACAATATTGAATATGAATAAAAGTATCACAGTCATACAATTAATACACACAAATATTATAGACAAACAATAAAAGTATCACAGTCACACAAAATGGGCATAAACAGCATCACAGTAACACAAAATAGGCATAAACAACATCACACTCACACAAAATGGACATAAACAGCATCACATAATATATAAGTATCAGAGTATCACAGTAACACAAAATGCATAATATATAAGTATATGAAATATTATAGTATCAATCTCGAGGATTTCCAAAATGGGGCAGATACCAGTCCCTCAAATACTGCGCATAAGCAGCGTTTATGTTATCAAGCTCCGCTATGGGTGGTGGGTGACTGGAACTCCCCGTCTGAGATACAGCCGCGATAGGTGCTGGGTGACTGGAACTCCCCGCAGGTGGTATCTCTTTCTCCTTAACAGTAGTCGGCATCACTTCCTCCTTAACAGTAGGAGGCATAACTTCCTCCTTAACAGTAGGGCCTATCACTTCATCAGTATATCGGCTAGCACCTAAGGAGTTAGTGGAGTTGAAGGAACAGGTTGATGATCTTCTGGAGAAGGATTTTATTCGGCCCAGTGTTTTACCTTGGGGAGCACCCATATTATTTGTGCCGAAGAAGGATGGAACAGTACGGCTATGCATTGACTACAGGGCACTAAATGCTGTGACCATCAAGAACAGGTATCCCTAGCCACGCATTGATGATCTGTTTGATCAATTAAGTAATGCAAGGGTATTATCGAAGATTGACCTTAAATCCGGCTATCATCAGATCAAAGTAAGGAAGAAAGACATACCGAAGATAGCTTTCAGGACCAAGTATGGACATTATGAGTTTTTGGTAATGCCATTTGGTTTAACCAACGTGCCAGCAGTATTTATGAGTTTAATGAACAGAGTCTTTCATCAGTTCTTGGATAAATTTGTGGTTGTGTTCATTGATGACATCCTCATATATTCCAAGAGCCATGAAGAGCACGAGGAGCATCTCAGGATCGTGTTAGAGACCTTGAGACAGAAAAAGTTATACGCCAAACTCAGTAAGTGTGAGTTCTGTATGGACAAAGTACCTTTCTTAGGATATATCATCTCAGGAGAAGGACTTTCAGTTGATCCAGAGAAAGTTGCGACAATAGAGACTTGGCCTACACCCACATCAGTTGCAGAGGTGAAAAATTTTCTCGGACTTGCGGGATATTACGGAAGGTTTGTAAAAAATTTCTCGAGGATTGCAGAACCGATGACGAAGCTGACACGTAAAGACCAGGAGTTTATATGGACAGAAGACTGCCAGAAGGCCTTCGAAGAATTGAAGAGAAGATTAACAACAGTACCTGTCTTGACTCTTCCTTCGGGGTCAGGAGGTTTTGTTGTTTACAGTGATGCATCAGGCAGTGGATTAGGATGTGTTTTGATGCAACATGGCAAAGTCATTGCTTATGCGTCGAGACAGTTGAAGGTCCACGAGAAGAACTACCCAACACACGATCTGGAGTTAGCAGCAGTTATATTTGCATTAAAGATTTGGAGGCACTACCTTTATGGGGAAAAAGTAGACATCTTTACAGATCATAAAAGTCTGAAGTATGTATATACTCAGAAGGAGCTTAACATGAGGCAGAGGCGTTGGCTTGAATTGATGGTAGATTTTGATATAGATCTGCAGTATCATCCGGAAAAGGTGAATGTTGTGGTAGATGCACTCAGCAGGAAGCCTACGACTTATTTCTTGACGATGTAGCCCGAGTTATTGAGAGATCTACAGGAGCTTCAGATAGAGGTTGTTTTACCAGGACAGAATGGCTTGCTGGCTAATCTTGAAATTAAGTCGTCACTTGTGGAAAGAATCAAAGAGGCATTGCCCACCGATGCTAGATTTCGAAGACTGAAGGAGAGGACGGAAGCAGGCATGCAGACAAGACTTCGCATATACGAAGACGGGACATTGAGGTTTTGAAATCGCCTGTATGTTCCAAATAGAGAATTAAGACAGGAGTTAATGACTGAAGCACATAGTTCCATGTACTCTGTTCACCCAGGAGGAACCAAGATGTATCGAGACTTGAGGCAGTATTACTGGTGGCATAGAATGAAAAGGGAGATTGCAAGATTTGTGGCCAAATGCTTAGTCTGCCAGCAAGTAAAGGCCTAACATCAGAGGACTGCAGGTATGTTACAGCCGTTTCCTATACCAGAATGGAAGTGGGAGCATATAACGATGGATTTTGTCACCGAAATTCCAAGGAGCCCCAGCGGAAGAGATGCAGTATGGGTTATCGTGGATAGACTCACTAAATCGGCACACTTCTTACCATTTAGAGTTGGACAGTCCACAGAGGTACTAGCCGATATGTATATGCGACAAATTGTCAGATTACATGGAGTGCCGGTTAGTATTGTATCGGATCGAGATTCGAGATTTACATCTTATTTCTGGCGAAGCATGCAAGAGAGTCTGGGCACCAGACTCAAATTCAGCACAGCTTACCACCCACAGACAGATGGCCAATCGGAGCGCATCATTCAGATCTTAGAGGATATATTGCGATCATGTATGCTAGACTTTGGAGGATCTTGGGAAGATCATTTGCACTCAGTGGAGTTCTCCTACAATAACAGTTATCAGGCCAGCATTCAGATGGCACCATTCGAGGCATTATACGAAAGGAAGTGCAGATCGCCTATATATTGGAGTGACATTGGTGAACGTCAAATACTGGGTCCAGAATTGGTAACGCAGACAGTGGAAAAGGTAAAACAGATTCAGGATCATCTACGAGCAGCTCAGGACAGACAGAAGCATTGGGCAGATATACACAGACGTCCCCTAGAGTTCAAAGAAGGAGAGCACGTATTCATGAGGATCTCGCCCACTCGTGGTACTATCAGATTTGGGAGCAGAGGCAAGTTGAGCCCAAGGTATATTGGGCCATTTGATATTCTAGAGAGCATAGGTGAGGTGGCTTATCGTCTTGCATTACCTCCATCCTTAGAGGGAGTGCATGACGTATTCCACGTCTCACAGCTGCGCATGTACGTGACCGACCCAAGTCACGTAGTCGATCATTCAGAGATCGCAGTGGGCCCTAGATTGAGATATGAAGAACAACCAGTTGGCATCCTCGACATCAGTGAGAAGATATTGCGGGGACAGACAATCAGACTGGTTCGTGTAGCTTGGAAACATCATTCTCCTGGCGAATCGACTTGGGAACGAGAAGATAGTATGCGCCAGCGTTATCCCCACTTATTCACGGATGCAGTTGTAAACTAAGCAAGCGTGTAATCACCATAATTCTTTCTATAAATGGCTTATTCTTAGATTGCGAGGACGCAATCCTTTTAAGGAGGGAAGATTGTAAACACCCTGATTTTCAGAATAATTTTAATATAATTTTCTCGGATTTTTTGGTATTTTTTTGGATGAAGAACCAAGGTAATTGTGATCAAAGGATTTTTAAATACAGTTTATTGGTATTAAAATATTATGGAAATAATATTTTATGGTGTAAAATAAAAAACCGGACATGTGGAATTTTTTGGTGAATTTATTGGACTCCGGAGTAGCGTTTTAAGCCTTAAAAACTATTGGTAGTGTAAACTGAACCAAGCCTAGCTGAACCAAACCAAACTTGAACCAACCCAGACCAAACCCACCGTAGCGGGTCGGTTCCGGGTCAGACCCGACCCGCTGAGAACCCTACCCGTTTTCAAACCCTAGACCCGCCGGTTTCCCTGTAGCCCCTATTTAACTCTCCGCCTCGACATCCGTGCCTCGTCCACGCCGTCATCTCCTCCGATCAACTCCGACTTTGTTGTCAAACCCTAAGCCCGCCGTCTCCCTCTGCTCAACTTTGCCATCACCCCAGCGACCCGCCGCCCGACCCGAGCACTCTGCTCGACTCCCCGCCGCCGAGTCCAGCCCCCGACCCGCGCGCCCGCCGTCTCCCTCTGCTCGATCCCCTCGCCGGTCGACGACCCCTCGACCGTCGACCTCACCGTACAGAGCCCTCCGACTCTCGATGATTCCACGCCGCCGTCCCCTCGCCTCCACGCACAGCCGAGCACCTCCGCCCAGCCTTCGACGACCCTGCCTCCGTCGGCGAGTCCACCCAGCCCCGGACACAGACCAGCGGCGGACGCACGAGCCCTCGACTGAGACGCGAGCAGCAGGATCCAACAGAGGACGCAGGACACGAAGTTGACGCACGGACACGTAAAAAACAGATTTACAGGGCCCTGTTCAGGTACGTTTTCTTTTACCTCGTAACCCCGTTTTCAATTCCGTCAGTTGCAACGCATAGATTGTATAACCCTCTCGGTGCCCGTGCAACCCGCTCGGTGCATCGCGTCCTGTGGTGATCGCAAACCGCGATCCAAAAACAGGAAAAACAACGCCTTGTTTTACCCCGGAACTGAGTGCGCTCCTCCAAACGGGACGACTTGGTCGTACGCGGTCTTTACCGAAACGTGTGCGTGGTTGATACAGACGTGTAGGATTTCGTAGAAGTCGATTCGGATGTGCGTGCACACCGGAATCAACGCGTATCCGCCGACAACGCCCCATATCCGTCCATTCTAGAACACACTGTAACTTTGTGTACACACGTCGATCGAGATAAAACTTGTGCCATCGGACTCGTAGCAATATGCTGGTCCTGTGACCCAAGTTTGGTCCGATTCTGAGAACGTTGACAAAATCGTGTATCGTGGGCCCCACAGGTTCTACTTGACGGGCAATTTTGTGATCGGCTCATCGGAATCCAATTCTGGAAGTTCCATTGGGTTCGTATCATCGTTCCTGACTTGTTAACACTGAGTTTGAGGAATTTGGAGACCTTTGACCCTGACCCACTTTTCGGTGCAAAGTGGCCCACATATTGAACCCGCTTTGTCCCAAAAATGACCTTTTTGCCCCTGTGTCCAAATTGGACGTAAGGACAGGCATTTCTAGCTATTTGATATCTTCTTAGACTGTTGGTGATGTTTATTACAGCTTTTGGAGTAGTACCTACAGGATCCACTGATACAGAGACGACTGTTGGTAATCAACCACAAGGCAAGTGTACCTTGCCAAACTCTGCACTATTGTTACATATTTTCTTGCTTTATTATATTGCTGTGCATGCTTAACCTAGGACCGTGTGACATACTTAGCGTCCGATTATCAGTCGGGTGCCGACACCGTATGCGGTATTGTGTATCGTCATATAGATGTGGATATTCGTGACACTTTATCTTCTCGTACTTGTCTTACCAAGTACACTATGACCCAGGATACTTGACACCATTCATGTGACAGGATCTTCCCGAGATATTCGTGGTAATTCTGTATAGGATACAGGACTTGACTGAGATACTATATTCTTAGATACATTATGACTTGTGCATTAGTTATGATCCCGCTGACATGGACATGAGACGTTATGGTCATGATATGCGTGGTTACATTGGGTGGGGAGAGACACACAGGCTACAGGCTGAATATATATTTATACACCCCTATTATTGTGAGGCACAAGACTCTGAAGCCGAGCTTGGCCCATTACTCATTATTACTGCTACTACCGGCTCCTCGACACAGAGCTTGTAGTGGTTTCAGCCCGAGTTCTAGTGCTGCTCTCATCTTGCATATCACTTAGCTGGTTATTTAGTATTCTCTTATTGTTCCATCTATTGCTGGAGAGACCCACAGGCTACAGGTTGATTATGTTATACCTGCTACTCAGTCTCCCGCTGAGCTAGACCACCTCATGATATCACTGCTACCAGCTCCCCTACACAGAACTTGTAGTTGTTTCAACCTGAGTACTATTGATGTTCTCTCTTGCATTTCACACAGATGTTTACATACTTGTCCTATTTATTCTATTTATTTTTTGCACTGCGTTTATTTTGGCTTGAGCTTTCTTGTACCTTGCTATGTCCCCTGAGGACCTGGATCCGGATTATGTCTCCAGGATTTACAGACGAGATCTATCCCGAGGTATACGGGACCGCAGCAGGAGCTAATCCAGGAGCTGTACCGCCATCCGAGGACGAGGTGTTAGCTGAAGACTTTTCCTGAGCATCCATGTTTCATGCTTAGCATTTATTATTTCAGTCATTTATATTTTGGTCTGTTGAACCATTGTAACAGATGTTATCGGGTTGTTCCCCGAAGCACTTTGTTGAGACTAGCTGATGATTTACATTCCTTATTTACTCTGTGGATCATATTTTATATCTTGTATGGATGAGATAGTTGTGCCATGATTGTCGTAGACTTTGTTTACAGCTTAAGTATACCCTAATGGATCCATTAAATTGGGTTGTCCATCGGTGCGTACTGTTGGCCATTGCCACGTATCTGGTCCCCCGGTATTTTGGAACTGGGGCGTGACAAAAAATGACGTCGCTAAGTTAACGACGTTTTAACGTCGCTACAGACGTCGCTAAATGTCTACAAGAGATACGTCGTTAAATATGTCGCTAAATAAAATATATTAGCGACGTTTAGCGACGTTAATTGAACTTATAGTGACTAATATTTTAAAAACTGAATTACAGTCGCTAAACGTCGCTAAATGTTGCCAATTAGCGACGTCTAGCGACGTTTTAACTTGGAGTCGCTAATTTATATTATATTAGCGACGTTTTCCTTTGACGTCGCTAAAAAATATCGCTAATCCTGCTTATTCTAGTAGTGAATTTTTAACAATGAAAAGATTAAGTATTTTCTCGGGTGATATTTATACCCGACTTCAGATCGAAATACTAGAATGTAGATGATTGATAATCCTATGAACCATCATTTGCTTATATAGCGATCGAAAGTCAGGTAAAGATCAATCAAGAAAACACTTAATCCCATCATCGTTAAAAATTTACAAAGAACATATTGTGCACATAAAATATAATCAACAGCCTTTCTTCCGTAATATTTACGACGAAGGGTGCATGAACATAGTTTTTGATGCTGCCGGGCCTAATTTAATTTTGATTCGGACAATCATGATGCAATTTAGGAGGCACCGAATGCCGATACTATAAATTTCATGGAGTTACTAGAGAATGCAATGATTCTATTATATCCTGGTTGTGAGGATCATTCACCGTTGGAAGTGGTAACAAAACTGTTGAGCATCAAGTCCAATTTTAACATGTCGTAAGAATGCTACAACCGACTAATGGATTTGATTATAGAGATCTTACCAGCGGGTGCTAAGTTACCTAAAGACTTCTATCGGTCTAAGAGGCTGGTGAGATCGCTCTGGATGTGATATGATAAAATTGATACATGTCATAACGGGTGCATGTTGTACTACAAAGACGACAATGATGAAGACGTATACATATTTTATGGTGCTAATAACTATAAGACAACTAGTATAGGAAGGTCTGCCGGTACTAGGAAGCCGACCGATTCGATGCACAACTTTCCTTTAATGTCGCAGTTGCAGAGGTTGATTATGGTGAAGGAGACTGCCAAAAATATGAGTTGGCACATGCGAGAAAAGATTGAAGGAGTATTGGATCACCCATCCGATGGAGAAGCAAGTAAGCACTTCGATCGAGAGTATCTCGATTTTTCTTCCGATCCGCGTAATGTAAGATTGGGGCTCTCCTCCGATGGTTTCACCCCATTCGGGCTTTCGGCCTGCTAGTATTCGTGTTGGCCTACGATCGTCACCCCGTATAACCTACCGCCTTGGATGTGCATGAAGACTCCAGTTAAAGGCAATTTTTTACTGGATAAGGAGGATAAAGGAAGACTTTGTAGGTGGATTCAGGGGCCAATACTTTCAAACAGATACGTGTCAAATCTAAGAAGATGCGTCAACCCGAAAAAGAATAAACTGACGGGTATCACGAGCCACGACTGTCAAGTATTCATGGAGAGGTTAATTTCGATTGCATTTGGAGAATTCTTACCGTAGGTAGTTTGAGATCCATTGACAAAACTTAGCAGATTCTTCAAAGATCTTTTTTCTACCAAGTTGATCATCGATCATCTAGAAAAGAAAGATAAGGATATTGCGGTAATACTGTGCAAGCTTGAAAGAGTGCTCCCTCCTGGATTTTTTAACTCCTACGAGGCACGTGTTTGTGGGCCTGTCGGGTATCGATGGATGTACCCGGTCGAGCATCAACTTAACCACCTAAAGAGAAAGGTAAAAACCAAGGCAAGGGTAAAGGGTTCTATATGTGAAGCCTATGTTCTTGAGGAGATTATAAACTTTGCTCGATATATTTTGAACCGTATGCTATTACTAATAGAAAAAGAGCTATGAGAAATGATGATGGATATTATAAATCTAATGATGTAATACTAAAAGTATTCAATGCTTTCGGTAAGTCTTCGGGCAAAACGATGAAGAGATATCTGAATGACGACGAGCTAAGGGCTGCTCAATTTTATATATTACTCAACTGTGACGAGGATGAAGTAGAGAAGCAATAGGAGTAAGAAATTAGTACTTCAATATTTAAGTTATCATAATATAATAGTATACGTTAATATTGTTACACTAATCAGATGATATTTTATTATTTTCAGCACATTTAATGAAAAAGGTGAGGTCGATAAGACCATTCATAACAGATGAAAAAGTAGAACAGAAAATGAGACTTCATTTTCCTTCTTGGTTGAGTGCATATGTAAGGATCTTTTTGTGTATGCACTTGCACAATAATTAACAAAATATTGAACTTAATATAATTTTTTTGATATTTAGGTCGATCATCCCCACACAACACTCGAGAATGAGTCTATTAGAACTCTAGCCAATGGAACAATTTATGTCGTCAAAATTTGGTCAAGCTACTGTGTGAATGAGTTTTGGTTTAAGTCAACAAAAGTCTCGATAAGTGACAGCTTCTTGGATCTCAATTCGACAAAAAATAGTTGTTTCTGTATCAGATCTGGACAAGCTACAAAGATGCCGATCTAGGCAATAATTTATATAGCGTCTTACGGGAGATTATGGAGTTGACATATAATTATGGAGCAGAGCATGCTAAGATCGTGTTATTCAGGTGTGATTGGTTCGATCCAATCCAAGATCAAGGTTGAAAAATAGATAAGCATGGTCTTGTGGATATAAACTACCGATGTCGATATCAAGGACATGAACCATTTGTCCTATCAAGTTAGGCTCAACTCGTGTACTTCATAACTTATCCTAAACGAAGAACAACGAGGTCAGATTGGTTGGCAGTATACAAGACAAAATTTAGAAATACCTTTGATGTTAACCAAATAGCTTATCAGGAGGATGATCTACCTATTGTAACAAATATTGTAGATGTTGACTCAACGAAAGTTCCTCATTACACGTCTAATCGTGTAAAAGAGGTAAAATTATTCGAAGAGGAAGACAAAGTAGATGAAAGTAGAGATGGGGAGGAATAGGAAGATGAGGACGAGAAAAATAAAGAAGATGAATTCTTAGACGAGGATTGAAAATAAAATAAAATCCATTTAGAACTCTAGCCATGTACTGTATTTTTAATGCGGAATATAACATCTATTTTTACTGTATGGATACATATATTTATATTTGTTATCAATTATATTCTTTATTTTTATCTATCTTACCAGATAATACCCATGACCCGAGCACGTGTACATCGCTTGAGAGAGGCACCTCATATTATTAAGGAAGAAGTGGTATCTCCTACTATTAAGGAGGAAGTAAATTTTAAGGATGAAGTGACACCTCCTACTGTTAATTTGGAAGGGGAGTTCTATTCACCCAACACCTATAGCAGAGATTGATCACCTAGACGCTGCTTATGGGGAGTATCTGAGGGACTTAGTTTTGCCCCAGCATATTAGATTTTCTCGAGAGATTGAGAAATTAGATTAGACTTATGTGTGATTGTGATATTTTTATTGTGCTTATTGTGTGATTGTGATACTTTTATATTGTGCTTATTGTGTGACTGTGATATTTTTATATTGTGCTTATTATGTGACTGTGATATTTTATATACTTCTGTGAT
This sequence comes from Iris macrosiphon, assembly GCA_036927795.1. Classification (NCBI taxonomy): domain Eukaryota; kingdom Viridiplantae; phylum Streptophyta; class Magnoliopsida; order Asparagales; family Iridaceae; genus Iris; species Iris macrosiphon. The sequence continues at coordinate 168,837,660 of JAYESA010000012.1, forward strand.
ATTTTGTACCCAGAAAATTTAATGGAGAGATGTTCCTAGTATGTCTATTTTTATGAACTGTTATAAATCTATGTATTTATTTTATCGTCATATGTTATTACCAGATATGGTAGGATACTGCAGATCATTCAGAGATAGATCCTCTATATGGAGTTCTTCTCCATTACCGGCTACTGGTTCCAGATCCTCGTCATAGAGTAATCTAGTGTACCGACCAGTGACATCTTCGACTCTGTCGATGGCACATGGCAGTACTCTTGGGACGAGCAGTTATAGGCCTAAGACTACTTCCCGTCCAGCCTTCCTCCTGCTGACGGCACCATGAATACAGAGGAGAAGATGGAGGAGGTCGAGCTGACTTCGTCTACGCATGATCAGAGGGATCCTTCATGCACGCCTCCGGACGAGACAATGGTGAAGATTTGGAGGGACGGTCCTATCAAGTAAGTTATTTAGTTAATATTTTCCAAATGATTATATCTATATATTCATAAATTTAATTATCGTTGTATAGATATCGTCCCTCGGTGGTACATAGAGCACTGGGGGTATTTCTGAGGTTGAACTATGGTGAACCTTAGATTAACTACCCAGATGCTCCTGAAGATAGGTGTCACGCCCCAGTCCCAAAATACCGAGGGACCGGACGCGCGTCAATGGCCAGCAGTACGCACCGATGGACAAACCCAATTTAATGGATCCATCAGGGCATACTTAAGCTTTAAAATAACAAGTCTACGACAACATGGCACAACTAATCTCATCCACACCAGATATAAAATATGATCCACAGAATAATAAGGAATGTAAATCATCAGCAAGTCTCAACCAAGTACTTCGGGGAAATAACTCGATAAATATCTAATATATTGGTTCAACAGAATAGAAAGTAAATGACTGAAATAAATAATAAATACTGAGCATGAAACATGGATGCTCAGGAGAAGTCCTCGGCTAACACCTCGTCCTCGGATGGCGGTACAACTCCTGGATCAGCTCCTGCTCCGGTCCCGTATATCTCGGGGTAGATCTCGTCCTCAAATCCTGGGGACATAATCCGGATCCAGGTCCTCAGGGGACATAGCAAGGTACAAGAAAGCTCAAGCCAAAATAAATGCAGTGCAGACAATAGATAGAATAAGTAGGGAAAGTAAGTAACCATCTAAGTGAAAATGCAAGTGAGAGCAGCACGAGTACTCAGGCTGGGCCACTACAAGCTCTGTGTCGGGGAGCCGGTAGTGGTAATAACCGGTAGTGGGTCTAGCTCTGCTCCGAGAGTCTACGACCTCTTAATAATAGTGGATGTATATATATATGGAACAGCCTGTAGCCTGTGTGTCTCTCCCCACCCCATGTAACCACGCATATCATGACCACAATGTCTCATGTCCATGTCAAGTGGGATCATAGCTAATGCAACAAGTCATACAATATCTAAGAATATAATGTCCATGTCCTGTATCCTATACAGAATCACCACGAATATCTCAGGAAAATCCTGTCTCATGAATAGTGTCATGTGTCCTGGGTCATAATGTACTTGGTAAGACAAGTACGAGAATATAAAGTGTCACGTATGTCCATCTCTAGATGACAGTACCCAATACTGCGTACAGTGTTGGCACCCGACTGATAATCGGACGCTAAGTACTTCACACGGTCCTAGGTTAAGTATGCACAGAAATATAATAGAGCAAGGAAAAATATATATAAAGACTGCAAAGTTTGGCAAGGTACACTTGCCTGATGTCTGGGTATCAACAACTGTCCCTGTATCAGTGGGTCCGGTAGGTGCTACTCCAAAAGCTGTAATAAACATCACCAACAGTCTCTGAAGGTATCAAACTGCTAGAAACGCCTGTCCTTACGTCCAATTTGGACACAGGGGCAAAAAGGTCATTTTCGGGCCAAAGCAGGGTCCACATGTGGGCCACTTTGCCCCGAACAGCGGGTCAGGGTCAAAGGTCTCCGAATTCCTTAAACTCAATGTCTAAATGTCAGGAACGATGATACGAACCCAACGGAACTTCCAGAATTGGATTCCGATGAGCCGATCATAAAATCGCCCGTCAAGTGGAGCTTGTGGGGCCCACGATACGTGATTTTGTCAATGTTCTCAGAATCGGACCAAACTTGGGTCACAGGACCAGCGTATTACTACGATTCTGATGGCGCAAGTTTTGTCTCGATCCAACGTGTGTACACGAAGTTACAGCGTATTCCAGAAAGGTCGGATACGGGGTGTCGTCGGCGGATACGCGTTGATTCCGGGGTGCACGCACCTCCGAATCGACTTCTGCAAAATCCTACACTACCGTATCAACGACACGCACGTTTGGTAAAGACCACGTGCGACCAAGTCATCCCGTTTGGAGGGGCGCACTCAATTCCGGGGTAAAACGGGGTATTATTTTTCCTGTTTTTGGATCGCGGTGCACGATCACCACAGGACGCAATGCACCGAGCAAGTTATACGGGCACCGAGAGGGTTATACATTCTACACATAGCAACTGACGGAATTGAAAACGGTGTTACGATGAGGGAGAAACCGGTACCTGAACAGGGCTTCGTGAGTTCTGAATTCTGAGTGTCCGAAATCCAAATTGACGCAAGCCGAGTCCTGGTCACCGTGTCCGGATCGAGCTCCTGCCCGTATCCGTCGCTCGTGTCCTGGTCGACCGACAGAGAGGAGATCTTGATGGCTACGGCAAAGTTGGCAGCGGCTTGGGGCTGCTGTCGACTTTGCACGGAGGTTCAGAGGGGTCTCGGCTGGATGGGTGATCGAGCGGCAATGAACCGGCAGGCCGACGTTGGCGTGCCTCTGGGCGGTGGCGGAGTCGCTGTGAAGCGGTGGCGCTGGGGCCTAGGTTCGTCGATGGGCTGTTGGAGTCTCGGCGTCGAGGGCAACGAAGGGGCGGTGGGAGTCTCGGCGTCGAGGTGCAACGACGGGGCTGTGGGAGTCTCGACGTCGAGAGCAACGATGGGGCTGTGGGAGTCTCGGCGTCGAGAGCAACGATGGGGCTGTGGGAGTCTCGGCGGCGGGGGTTCATGGAAACCTAGGTTAAGGTTTTAAATAGGCTACAGTAATCCGGCCATTAGGGTTCAGGTTGGGCTTCCTCTGGGTTTCGGGTCGGGTTGGTTTGGATCGGTTCGGTTCAATCAACCCAAAAGCTCTTTAAGCTTAAACTCGTTTCCGAGGTCCAAATAATTCACCAAAAAATACCGTAGGTTCAATTTTCTATTGTGCATCTTATTCTATTATTTCCAGAATAATTTAACACCATTTAGCCATACTTAAAATTCTTTAAATCACAATCACCTTTATTTTAATTTCTAGAAAAAACCAAAGATTCGGAATAACTCATTAGAAAATTATTCTCAAATATTTTGGGTGCTTACAATCTTCCCTCCTTAAAAGGATTGCGTCCTCGCAATCAAAGAATAGGTACTAAAGAATTATGAAATTACAAGGTTGCTAAATTTTTAACTGCATCTTCGAACAGGTGGGGGTAACGCTGGCGCATATTATCTTCTCGTTCCCAAGTCGATTCGCCAGGGGAATGATGTTTCCAAGCTACACGGACCAGTCTGATTGTCTGTCCCCGCAATGTCTTCTCACTGACGTCGAGGATGCCAACTGGTTGTTCTTCATATCTTAAGCTCGGGCCTACTGCGATCTCTGAATGATCGAATACGTGACTTGGGTCGGTCACGTACCTTCGCAGTTGTGAGACGTGGAATACGTCATGCACTCCTTCTAAGGATGGAGGTAATGCCAGACGATAAGCCACCTCACCCACGCGCTCTAGAATATCAAATGGCCCAATATACCTTGGGCTCAAATTGCCTTTGCTTCCGAATCTGATAGTACCACGAGTGGGCAAAATCCTCAAGAACACGTGATCTCCTTCTTTGAACTCTAGGGGATGCCTGTGCGTATCCGCCCAATGCTTCTGTCGGTCCTGAGCTGCTCGTAGATGATTCTGAATCTGCTTTACCTTTTCCACTGTCTGCGTTACCACTTCTGGACCCAGTATTTGACGTTCACCAACGTCACTACAACATATAGGCGATCAGCACTTTCTTCCGTATAAAGCTTCAAATGGTGCCATCTGGATGCTGGACTGATAACTGTTGTTGTAGGAGAACTCCACTAAATATAAATGATCTTCCCAAGATCCTCCAAAGTCTAGCATACATGATCGTAACATGTCCTCCAATATCTGAATGGTGCGCTCCGATTGGCCATCTGTCTGTGGGTGGTATGCCGTGCTGAATTTGAGTCTGGTGCCCAGACTCTCTTGCATGCTCCTCCAGAAATGAGAGGTAAATCTCGAATCTCGATCCGATACAATACTAACAGGCACTCCATGTAGTTTGACAATTTGTCGCATATACATGTCAGCTAGTACCTCTGTGGATTGTCCAACTCTAAATGGCAAGAAGTATGCCGATTTAGTGAGTCGATCCACTATAACCCATACTACGTCTCTTCCGCTGGGGCTCTTCGGAAATCCTGTGACAAAATCCATCGTGATGTGCTCCCACTTCCATTCTGGTATCGGAAGCGGCTGTAACATGCCTGCAGTCCTCTGATGCTCGGCCTTTACTTGCTAACATACTAAGCATTTGGCCACAAATCTTGTAATCTCTCTTTTCATTCCGTGCCACCAGTAATACTGTCTTAAGTCTCGGTACATCTTGGTTCCTCCTGGGTGAACAGAGTATATAGAGCTATGTGCTTCCGTCATTAACTCCTGTCTCAATTCTCCATTTGGAACATACAGACGATTTCCAAACCTCAATGTCCCGTCTTCGTGAAAGCGGAGTCCTGTCTGCATACCCGCTTCTGTCCTCTCTTTCAACCTTCTGAATCTAGCATCGGTGGGCAATGCCTCCTTAATCTTCTTCACGAGTGATGACTGAATCTCAAGGTTAGCCATCAAGCCACTCTGTCCTGGTAAGACAACTTCTATTTGAAGCCCATGTAGATCTCTCAATAACTAGGGCTGCATCGTCAAGAAATAAGCTGTAGGCTTCCTGCTGAGCGCATCTGCAATAACATTCGCCTTTCCCGGATGATACTGCAGATCTATGTCAAAATCTACCATCAATTCCAGCCAGCGCCTCTGTCTCATGTTAAGCTCTTTCTGAGTATATACATATTTTAGACTCTTATGATCTGTAAAGATTTCTACTTTCTTCCCATAAAGGTAGTGCCTCCAAATCTTTAATGCAAATATAACTGCTGCTAGTTCCAGATCATGTGTTGGGTAGTTCTTCTCGTGGACTTTCAACTGTCTCGACGCATAAGCAATGACTTTGCCATGTTGCATCAAAACACATCCTAGTCCACTGCCTGATGCATCGCTGTAAACAACAAAACCTCCTGAACCTGAAGGAAGAGTCAAGACAGGGGCTGTTGTTAATCTTCTCTTCAGTTCTTCGAAGGCCTTTTGGCAGTCTTCTGTCCATATAAACTCCTGATCCTTACGTGTCAGATTCGTCATCGGTTCTGCAATCCTCAAGAAATTTTCTACAAACCTTCGGTAATATCTCGCAAGTTCGAGAAAACTTCTCACTTCTGCAACTGACGTGGGTGTAGGCCAAGTCTCTATTGCCGCAACTTTCTCTGGATCCACTGAAAGTCCTTCTCCTGATATGATATGTCCCAGGAAAGGTACTTTGTCCATACAGAACTCACACTTACTGAGTTTGGCGTATAACTTCTCCTGTCTCAAGGTCTCCAACACGATTCTGAGATGCTCCTTGTGCTCTTCGTGGCTCTTGGAATATATGAGGATGTCGTCAATGAACACCACCACAAATTTATCCAAGAACTGATGGAAGACTCTGTTCATTAAGCTCATAAATACTGCTGGCGCGTTGGTTAAACCAAACGGCATCACCAAGAACTCATAATGTCCATACTTGGTCCTGAAAGCCGTCTTCGGTATGTCTTCCTTCCTTACTTTGATCTGATGATAGCCGGATCGAAGGTCAATCTTCGAGAATACCCTTGCACCACTCAATTGATTGAATAGATCATCAATGCGTGGCAAGGGATACCTGTTCTTGATGGTCACAGCATTTAGTGCCCTGTAATCAATGCACAATCGCACTGTTCCATCCTTCTTTGTCACAAATAATATGGGTGCTCCCCAAGGTGAAACACTGGGCCGAATGAAACCCTTCTCCAGAAGATCATCCACCTGCTCTTTCAATTCCACTAACTCCTTAGGTGCCAGCCGATATACTGATGAAGTGATAGGCTCTGCTCCTGGAGTTAGGTCTATTATGAATTCTATTTTTCGATCAGGCGGTAAACCTGGAAGATCATCGGGAAATATATCCACAAATTCTGAGATGACTCTTGGGTAACCTATCTCCTCTTCTACAGATAATACCCTAAGAGTAGGCTGAACTCCTTGCTCTACTGCTCCTCGAAGAAACTTAAATTCTGAATGTCCAGACGGTCTAAATATAACCCTTCCAAGCCGACAATCAAGGGTCGCATGATACTGACTTAACCAGTCTATACCAAGTACGACATCATAGTCAGGCATCGAAAATATCAGAAATTGGGCTCGTATTTCTTGGCCACAAACTACTACTGAACATGATCTACAGACATCACTAGCCGGAATAATTCTACCTCCCGTAAGAATCCTCTTCATCTTCGGAAGGGGTGCAGTAGCTACTCTATGGGTGGCAACAAAGCTAGCTGCTATAAATGAATGCGATGCTCCAGAATCAAATAATGCTACAGCTGGTAATGAAGCTACTAAAATAGTACCTGCGATGACTTCGCCTGCTGTAGCCTCCTGTTCAACAGCTAGGGTGAATGCCTGGCCTCGATCTTGAGCTGGTCCTCTCTGCTGCTGCTGTTGCTGAAATAGGGCTGCCTGCGGTGCCAGTGGTGGTCTCTGCTGGTAGCCTCCTGTAGCTGGTGGTCTGACTCCTCCAGCTCCTGTCTGCTGTGCTCCTACTGCTCCTGTAGCTGGTCTTAGTGCAGGTAAAGCTAGTCTCTGTGCTCCGTCTCTGCGTTCAGAACAGTCCCTAGAAAAGTGCTGGTTGGATCCGCAGCTCAGACATAGTCCCAACTTACGTCTGCATTCCTTCTCAATGTGTCCTACTTTGCCGCAGTGGTGACAAGTAGGAAGAGGTCTGTCCCTATTTGCTGGTCTCTTCGGTATACTCCTCTGGAATCGTTTCGCAGAATCTCCTGGTGCTGTCTTGGATAGTGCGGATGGGTTTGGCCTCTTCAGATTCGATTCCCTTCTAGTGATGCGCTCCATGCGTCGTGCTGCTGCAAGGATCTCAGTATAAGACGTAGGTGCGACTGAGCCAATTAATCTCTAAAGCTCGAACTTCAGTCCATCAAAGAACTTTTTAGCTTTTTCTTCCTCTGTCGAGATTAATGTCGGAGCAAAGCGACCTAGGCGTATAAACTCTGCATTGTATTCCTCCACTGTCATACTGCCTTGGATGAGGCGGTTGAACTTGTCTCTGAGCTCTGTTCGTGCAACTGCCGGAATGTACATCTCTTGGAAGAGCCTAGAGAACTCTTCCCAAATGACTCGGTCCTGTCCGAGCCTCCTTTCTTCCGTTAACCACCAGTGATGCGCATTATCAGTTAACTGCATTCTGACTACAGTCATCCACTTCTCTCTTGGAAGTTCAGCGGCTTCCAACTGATGCTGTATGTTTGTGAGCCATTCATGAACTTCTGTTGGACCCTCTTTGCCAGAAAATGTACGAGGCTTGAGATGACGGAAATCGGTGATAGATCCCGTCGATGTTCGCCTCATTGGTGGATTTGCCTGCTCCAATGCGGATACCAGGCTGGTCCTCAGATACTCTGCCTCCTGGCGATGGGCCTCTTGCTGAATCTGCTGCTGGGCCTGCATCATGGCATACATCATTTGGAACATCTGTTGCCCGTCCATGGCTTGTCCGGGCGGGAAAACTGGCATCTGGGGAGTAAACTGTGGTGGAGGTGGGATGTCATCTCTCCGGAACCTTGGATTAGGCTGACCGGTTTGATCGCTCTGCGATGCTTGTCCTCCATCCCCCGGGGTCACTCCGTCTGTATAAGTAACCACAGCGTCGTGTGGCGTATCCAATGAAATCTCGTCTCCGTTCCTGGGATCCATTTCTCTGCAACCAAAAGATAAACTGTAAGAACGCACAGAGGAATCAATACAGGATACAGTTCAAGTAACAATTTCGAGTTCGATATAGAGTTCAACAATGGGTTAAATAATGGATGAGATCCTATAACTTATCCTATTCTTAGGGCAGGCTGGTACGGTCCCTAAGTTGAAACCGAACAATTTTGTCGTAGACCTGCATGGGCCACCACAAAAATCATGTCATACCCCAGTCCCAAAATACCGAGGGACCGGACGCGCGTCAATGGCCAGCAGTACGCACCGATGGACAAACCCAATTTAATGGATCCATCAGGGCATCTTAAGCTGTAAAATAACAAGTCTACGACAACATGGCACAACTAATCTCATCCACACCAGATATAAAATATGATCCACAGAATAATAAGGAATGTAAATCATCAGCAAGTCTCAACCAACTACTTCGGAGAAATAACCCGATAAATATCTAATATATTGGTTCAACATAATAGAAAGTAAATGACTGAAATAAATAATAAATACTGAGCATGAAACATGGATGCTCAGGAGAAGTCCTCGGCTAACACCTCATCCTCGGATGGCGGTACAACTCCTGGATCAGCTCCTGCTCCGGTCCCGTATATCTCGGGGTAGATCTCGTCCTCAAATCCTGGGGACATAACCCGGATCCAGGTCCTCAGGGGACATAGCAAGGTACAAGAAAGCTCAAGCCAAAATAAATGCAGTACAGACAATAGATAGAATAAGTAGGGAAAGTAAGTAACCGTCTAAGTGAAAATGCAAGTGAGAGCAGCACGAGTACTCAGGCTGGGCCACTACAAGCTCTGTGTCGGGGAGCCGGTAGTGGTAATAACCGGTAGTGGGTCTAGCTCTGCTTCGATAGTCTACGACCTCTCAATAATAGTGGATGTATATATATATAGAACAGCCTGTAGCCTGTGTGTCTATCCCCACCCCATGTAACCACGCATATCATGACCACAACGTCTCATGTCCATGTCAAGCGGGATCATAGCTAATGCAACAAGTCATACAATATCTAAGAATATAATGTCCATGTCCTGTATCCTATACAGAATCACCACGAATATCTCGAGAAAATCCTGTCTCATGAATAGTGTCATGTGTCCTGGGTCATAATGTACTTGGTAAGACAAGTACGAGAATATAAAGTGTCATGTATGTCCATCTCTAGATGACAGTACCCAACACTGCGTACAGTGTTGGCACCCGACTGATAATCGGACGCTAAGTACTTCACATGGTCCTAGGTTAAGTATGCACAGAAATATAATAGAGCAAGGAAAAATATATATAAAGACTGCAAAGTTTGGCAAGGTACACTTGCCTGATGTCTGGGTATCAACAACTGTCCCTGTATCAGTGGGTCCGGTAGGTGCTACTCCAAAAGCTGTAATAAATATCACCAACAGTCTCAGAAGGTATCAAACTGCTAGAAACACCTGTCCTTACGTCCAATTTGGACACAGGGGCAAAAAGGTCATTTTCGGGCCAAAGCAGGGTCCACATGTGGGCCACTTTGCACCGAACCGCGGGTCAGGGTCAAAGGTCTCCGAATTCCTTAAACTCAGTGTCTACAAGTCAGGAACGATGATACGAACCCAACGGAACTTCCAGAATTGGATTCCGATGAGCCGATCATAAAATCGCCCGTCACGTGGAGCCTGTGGGGCCCACGATACGTGATTTTGTCAATGTTCTCAGAATCGGACCAAACTTGGGTCACAGGACCAGCGTATTACTATGATTCTGATGGCGCAAGTTTTGTCTCGATCCGACGTGTGTACACGAAGTTACAGCGTATTCCAGAAAGGTCGGATACGGGGTGTCGTCGGCGGATACGCGTTGATTCCGGGGTGCACGCACCTCCGAATCGACTTCTGCAAAATCCCACACGACCGTATCAACGACGCGCACGTTTGGTAAAGACCACGTGCGTCCAAGTCGTCCCGTTTGGTGGGGCGCACTCAATTCCGGGGTGAAACGGGGTATTGTTTTTCCTGTTTTTGGATCGCGGTGCACGATCACCACAGGACGCAATGCACCGAGCGAGTTATACGGGCACCGAGAGGGTTATACAGTCTACACATAGCAACTGACGGAATTAAAAACGGTGTTACGATGAGGGAGAAACCGGTACCTGAACAGGGCTTCGTGAGTTCTGAATTCTGAGTGTCCGAAATCCAAATTGACGCGAGCCGAGTCCTGGTCACCGTGTCCGGATCGAGCTCCTGCCCATGTCCGTCGCTCGCGTCCTAGTCGACCGACAGAGAGATGATCTTGATGGCTACGGCAAAGTTGGCAGCGGCTTGGGGCTGCTGTCGACTTCGCACGGAGGTTCAGCGGGGTCTCGGCTGGATGGGTGATCGAGCGGCGATAAAACGGCAGGCCGACGTCGGCGTACCTCTGGGCGGTGGCGGAGTCGCTGTGAAGCGGTGGCGCTGGGGCCTAGGTTCGTCGATGGGCTATGGGAGTCTCGGCGTCGAGGGCAACGAAGGGGCGGTGGGAGTCTCGGCGTCGAGGTGCAACGACGGGGCTGTGGGAGTCTCGACGTCGAGAGCAACGATAGGGCTGTGGGAGTCTCGGCGTCGAGAGCAACGATGGGGCTGTGGGAGTCTCGGCGGCGGGGGTTCATGGAAACCTAGGTTAAGGTTTTAAATAGGCTACAGTAATTCGGCCATTAGGGTTCAGGTTGGGCTTCCTCTGGGTTTCGGGTCGGGTTGGTTTGGATCGGTTCGGTTCAATCAACCCAATAGCTCTTTAAGCTTAAAACTTGTTTCCGAGGTCCAAATAATTCACCGAAAAATACCGTAGGTTCGGTTTTCTATTGTGCATCTTATTCTATTATTTCCAGAATAATTTAACACCATTTAGCCATACTTAAAATTCTTTAAATCACAATCACCTTTGTTTTAATTTCCAGAAAAAACCAAAGATTCGGAATAACTCATTAGAAAATTATTCTCAAAATTTTTGGGTGCTTACAATCTTTCCTCCTTAAAATGATTGCGTCCTCGCAATCAAAGAATAGGTACTAAAGAATTATGAAATTACAAGGTTGCTAAATTTTTAACTACATCTTCGAACAGGTGGGGGTAACGCTGGCGCATATTATCTTCTCGTTCCCAAGTCGATTCGCCAGGGGAATGATGTTTCCAAGCTACACGGACCAGTCTGATTGTCTGTCCCCGTAATGTCTTCTCACTGACGTCGAGGATGCCAACTGGTTGTTCTTCATATCTTAAGCTCGGGCCTACTGCGATCTCTGAATGATCGACTACGTGACTTGGGTCGGTCACGTACCTTCGCAGTTGTGAGACGTAGAATACGTCATGCACTCCTTCTAAGGATGGAGGTAATGCCAGACGATAAGCCACCTCACCCACGCGCTCTAGAATATCAAATGGCCCAATATACCTTGGGCTCAACTTGCCTTTGCTTCCGAATCTGATAGTACCACGAGTGGGCGAAATCCTCAAGAACACGTGATCTCCTTCTTTGAACTCTAGGGGATGCCTGTGCGTATCCGCCCAATGCTTCTGTCGGTCCTGAGCTGCTCGTAGATGATTCTGAATCTGCTTCACCTTTTCCACTGTCTGCGTTACCACTTCTGGACCCAGTATTTGACGTTCACCAACGTCACTCCAACATATAGGCGATCAGCACTTTCTTCCGTATAAAGCTTCAAATGGTGCCATCTGGATGCTGGCCTGATAACTGTTGTTGTAGGAGAACTCCACTAAATGTAAATGATCTTCCCAAGATCCTCCAAAGTCTAGCATACATGATCGTAACATGTCCTCCAATATCTGAATGGTGCGCTCCGATTGGCTATCTGTTTGTGGGTGGTATACCGTGCTGAATTTGAGTCTGGTGCCCAGACTCTCTTGCATGCTCCTCCAGAAATGAGAGATAAATCTCGAATCTCGATCCGATATAATACTAACAGGCACTCCATGTAGTTTGACAATTTGTCGCATATACATGTCAGCTAGTACCTCTGTGGACTGTCCAACTCTAAATGGCAAGAAGTGTACCGATTTAGTGAGTCGATCCACTATAACCCATACTGCGTCTCTTCCGCTGGGGCTCTTCGGAAATCCTGTGACAAAATCCATCGTGATGTGCTCCCACTTCCATTCTCCATTCTGGTATCGGAAGCGGCTGTAACATGCCTGCAGTCCTCTGATGCTCGGCCTTTACTTGCTAACATACTAAGCATTTGGCCACAAATCTTGTAATCTCTCTTTTCATTCCGTGCCACCAGTAATACTGTCTCAAGTCTCGGTACATCTTGGTTCCTCCTGGGTGAACAGAGTATATAGAGCTATGTGCTTCCGTCATTAACTCCTGTCTCAATTCTCCATTTGGAACATACAGACGATTTCTAAACCTCAATGTCCCGTCTTCGTGAATGCGGAGTCCTGTCTGCATACCCGCTTCTGTCCTCTCTTTCAACCTTCTGAATCTAGCATCGGTGGGCAATGCCTCCTTAATCTTCTTCACGAGTGATGACTGAATCTCAAGGTTAGCCATCAAGCCACTCTGTCCTGGTAAGACTACTTCTATTTGAAGCTCCTGTAGATCTCTCAATAACTCGGGCTGCATCGTCAAGAAATAAGCTGTAGGCTTCCTGCTGAGTGCATCTGCAACAACATTCGCCTTTCCCGGATGATACTGCAGATCTATGTCAAAATCTACCATCAATTCCAGCCAGCGCCTCTGTCTCATGTTAAGCTCTTTCTGAGTATATACATATTTTAGACTCTTGTGATCTGTAAAGATGTCTACTTTCTCCCCATAAAAGTAGTGCCTCCAAATCTTTAATGCAAATATAACTGCTGCTAGTTCCAGATCATGTGTTGGGTAGTTCTTCTCGTGGACTTTCAACTATCTCGACGCATAAGCAATGACTTTGCCATGTTGCATCAAAACACATCCTAGTCCACTGCCTGATGCATCGCTGTAAACAACAAAACCTCCTGAACCTGAAGGAAGAGTCAAGACAGGGGCTGTTGTTAATCTTCTCTTCAGTTCTTCGAAGGCCTTTTGGCAGTCTTATGTCCATATAAACTCCTGATCCTTACGTGTCAGCTTCGTCATCGGTTTTGCAATCCTCAAGAAATTTTCTACAAACCTTCGGTAATATCTCGCAAGTTCGAGAAAACTTCTCACTTCTGCAACTGACGTGGGTGTAGGCCAAGTCTCTATCGCCGCAACTTTCTCTGGATCCACTGAAAGTCCTTCTCCTGATATGATATGTCCCAGGAAAGGTACTTTGTCCATACAGAACTCACACTTACTGAGTTTGGCGTATAACTTCTCCTGTCTCAAGGTCTCCAACACGATTCTGAGATGCTCCTCGTGCTCTTCGTGGCTCTTGGAATATATGAGGATGTCGTCAATGAACACCACCACGAATTTATCCAAGAACTGATGGAAGACTCTGTTCATTAAGCTCATAAACACTGCTGGCGCGTTGGTTAAACCAAACGGCATCGCCAAGAACTCATAATGTCCATACTTGGTCCTGAAAGTCGTCTTCGGTATGTCTTCCTTCCTTACTTTGATCTGATGATAGCCGGATCGAAGGTCAATCTTCGAGAATACCCTTGCACCACTCAATTAATCGAATAGATCATCAATGCATGGCAAGGGATACCTGTTCTTGATGGTCACAGTATTTAGTGCCCTGTAATCAATGCACAATCGCACTATTCCATCCTTCTTTGGCATAAATAATATGGGTGCTCCCCAAGGTGAAATACTGGGCTGAATGAAACCCTTCTCCAGAAGATCATCCACCTGCTCTTTCAATTCCACTAACTCCTTAGGTGCCAGCCGATATACTGATGAAGTGATAGGCTCTGCTCCTGGAGTTAGGTCTATTGTGAATTCTATTTCCCGATCAGGCGGTAAACCTGGAAGATCATCGAGAAATATATCCACAAATTCTGAGATGACTCTTTGGTAACCTATCTTCTCTTCTACAGATAATACCCTAAGAGTAGGCTGAACTCTTTGCTCTACTGCTCCTCGAAGAAACTTAAATTCTGAATGTCCAGGCGGTCTAAATATAACCCTTCCAAGCCGACAATCAAGGGTCGCATGATACTGACTTAACCAGTCCATACCAAGTACGACATCATAGTCAGGCATCAAAAATATCAGAAATTGGGCTCGCATTTCTCGGCCACAAACTACTACTGAACATGATCTACAGACGTCACTAGCCGGAATAATTCTACCTCCCGTAAGAATCCTCTTCATCTTCGGGAGGGGTGCAGTAGCTACTCTATGGGTGGCAACAAAGCTAGCTGCTATAAATGAATACGATACTCCAGAATCAAATAATGCTACAGCTGGTAATGAAGCTACTAAAATAGTACCTGCGATGACTTCGCCTGCTGTAGCCTCCTGTTCAACAGCTAGGGTGAATGCCTGGCCTCGACCTTGAGCTGGTCCTCTCTGCTGCTGCTGTTGCTGAAATAGGGCTGCCTGCGGTGCCAGTGGTGGTCTCTGCTGGTAGCCTCCTGTAGCTGGTGGTCTGACTCCTCCAGCTCCTGTCTGCTGTGCTCCTACTGCTCCTGTAGCTGGGCTTAGTGCAGGTAAAGCTAGTCTCTGTGCTCCGTCTCTGCGTTCAGAACAGTCCCTAGAAAAGTGCTGGTTGGATCCGCAGCTCAGACATAGTCCCAACTTACGTCTGCATTCCTTCTCAATGTGTCCTACTTTTCTGCAGTGGTGACAAATAGGAAGAGGTCTGTCCCTATTTGCTGGTCTCTCCGGTATACTCCTCTGGAATCGTTTCGTAGAATCTCCTGGTGCTGTCTTGGATAGTGCGGATGGGTTTGGCCTCTTCAGATTCGATTCCCTTCTAGTGATGCGCTCCATGCGTCGTGCTGCTGCAAGGACCTCAGTATAAGACGTAGGTGCGACTGAGCCAATTAATCTCTGAAGCTCGAACTTCAGTCCATCAAAGAACTTTTTAGCTTTTTCTTCCTCTGTCGAGATCAATGTCGGAGCGAAGCGACCTAGGCGTATAAACTCTGCATTGTATTCCTCCACTGTCATACTGCCTTGGATGAGGCGGTTGAACTTGTCTCTGAGCTCTGTTCGTGCAACTGCCGGAATGTACATCTCTTGGAAGAGCCTAGAGAACTCTTCCCAAGTGACTCGGTCCTGTCCGAGCCTCCTTTCTTCCGCTAACCACCAGTGATGCGCATTATCAGTTAACTGCATTCTGACTACAGTCATCCACTTCTCTCTTGGAAGTTCAGCGGCTTCCAACTGATGCTGTATGTTTGTGAGCCATTCATGAACTTCTGTTGGACCCTCTTTGCCAGAAAATGTACGAGGCTTGAGATGACAGAAATTGGTGATAGATCCCGTCGATGTTCGCCTCATTGGTGGATTTGCCTGCTCCAATGCGGATACCAGGCTGGTCCTCAGATACTCTGCCTCCTGGCGATGGGCCTCTTGCTGAATCTGCTGCTGGGCCTGCATCATGGCATACATCATCTGGAACATCTGTTGCCCGTCCATGGCTTGTCCGGGCGGGAAAACTGGCATCTGGGGAGTAAACTGTGGTGGAGGTGGGATGTCATCTCTCCGGAACCTTGGATTAGGCTGACCGGTTTGATCGCTCTGCGATGCTTGTCCTCCATCCCCTGGGGTCACTCCGTCTGTATAAGTAACCACAGCGTCGTGTGGCGTATCCAATAGAATCTTGTCTCCGTTCCTTGGATCCATTTCTCTGCAACCAAAAGATAAATTGTAAGAACGCACAGAGGAATCAATACAGGATACAGTTCAAGTAACAATTTCGAGTTCGATATAGAGTTCATAAATGGGTTAAATAATGGATGAGATCCTATAACTTATCCTATTCTTAGGGCAGGCTGGTTCGGTCCCTAAGTTGAAACCGAACAATTTTGTCGTAGACCTGCATGGGCCACCACAAAAACTATGTCACACCCCAGTCCTAAAATACCGAGGGACCGGACGCGCGTCAATGGCCAGCAGTACGCACCGATGGACAAACCCAATTTAATGGATCCATCAGGGCATCTTAAGCTGTAAAATAACAAGTCTACGACAACATGGCACAACTAATCTCATCCACACCAGATATAAAATATGATCCACAGAATAATAAGGAATGTAAATTATCAGCAAGTCTCAACCAACTACTTCGGGGAAATAACCCGATAAATATCTAATACATTGGTTCAACAGAATAGAAAGTAAATGACTGAAATAAATAATAAATACTGAGCATGAAACATGGATGCTCAGGAGAAGTCCTCGGCTAACACCTCGTCCTCGGATGGCGGTACAACTCCTGGATCAGCTCCTGCTCCGGTCCCGTATATCTCGGGGTAGATCTCGTCCTCAAATCCTGGGGACATAACCCGGATCCAGGTCCTCAGGGGACATAGCAAGGTACAAGAAAGCTCAAGCCAAAATAAATGCAGTACAGACAATAGATAGAATAAGTAGGGAAAGTAAGTAACCATCTAAGTGAAAATGCAAGTGAGAGCAGCACGAGTACTCAGGCTGGGCCACTACAATCTCTGTGTCGGGGAGCCGGTAGTGATAATAACCGGTAGTGGGTCTAGCTCTGCTCCGAGAGTCTACGACCTCTCAATAATAGTGGATGTATATATATATGGAACAACCTGTAGCCTATGTGTCTCTTCCCACCCCATGTAACCACGCATATCATGACCACAACGTCTCATGTCCATGTCAAGCCGGATCATAGCTAATGCAACAAGTCATACAATATCTAAGAATATAATATCCATGTCCTGTATCCTATACAGAATCACCACGAATATCTCGGGAAAATCCTGTCTCATGAATAGTATCATGTGTCCTGGGTCATAATGTACTTGGTAAGACAAGTACGAGAATATAAAGTGTCACGTATGTCCATCTCTAGATGACAGTACCCAACACTGCGTACAGTGTTGGCACCCGACTGATAATCGGACGCTAAGTACTTCACACGGTCCTAGGTTAAGTATGCACAGAAATATAATAGAGCAAGGAAAAATATATATAAAGACAGCAAAGTTTGGCAAGGTACACTTGCCTGATGTCTGGGTATCAACAACTGTCCCTGTATCAGTGGGTCCGGTAGGTGCTACTCCAAAAGCTGTAATAAATATCACCAACAGTCTCAGAAGGTATCAAACTGCTAGAAACTGTAAACCCCCTAAATTTTCAAATTATTAAATCTTGGATTTTTCCCAATTTTCTGGAATTTTCTGAGAATTTTCTGTAATTAAAATCAAGCTTTTCAATTAATAAATGATTTATAATTAGCAATAAATAATATTAAAATATCATGAAAATAACATTTTTGGGTGTAAAATGAAAAATTGGACTTAGGGTAATTTTTCTGGATTTTTCTGGGCCTCAGACCTATTTTTAAATGCCTAAAAACTATTTTATTAATTAATTAATTAATTAACTATTTTATTATTATTATTATTATTATTATTATTATTATTATTATTATTATTATTATTATTATTATTTATATTTATTATTTTTTTTTCTGGGCCGGCCCGGCCCAGTGGGCCGAAGCCCAGCCCAGCCCGCTGCCTTTCCGGGTCGGGTCGGGTCGGGTCGGGTCGGGCAACCCGACCCGCTAGCCACCCGGCCGCCTCCGACCGGGTCTCCCCCTCTCTCCCTCGCCTCCGCGTCGCGCGCCGCCTCTGCCGCGCCCTCCCCCGCACCGGCCGGCCACCTCACCCCCATCGGCCCGCCTTCCGCGGCCACGACACCACCACGACACCACCCCGACACCACCTATAAAACCCTCCCCCTTTTCTCCCCTCCGCCTCATCCCGAACTCCGGCCACCTAACCCCACTCGCCGCCTCGGCCACCACCGTGACCCCTCGCCGTGAACCGCCCGGCTCAGCCCCGCCTCACCGCCCTTCCCTCGACGCCTCAGCCTTCCCTCAGACGACAGCAGCGGGGGCAGCAGCACCCCTCGCCTGAGCCGCAGCCGCCGCTGCCGGCCGCCCTGAGCCCATCGGCCCGCCGCGCCGCCCTCCGCTGCGTGCCCCCGAGCCCGGCCGCCCAGCAGCCGCCCATCGCCGGATTCCGTCGAAAACCCTAACCCTAGCCCTAATTTGAGATTCCGTGTCGGACACGACACGGACACACTTCGACCCTGATTCCCGGGTCCCCTTCAGGTACGCGTAACTTTCGCCTCGTAGCTCCGTTTTCAATTCCGTAAATTGCGTTGTGAAGCCTGTACGACCCTCTCGGTGTCCGGACAAACTGTTCGGGACATCGCGTCTTGTGGTGATCGCACACCGCGATCCAAAAATAGGAAAAACCAGACCCTGTTTCACCCCGGAACTGAGTCCGCCCCGCCAAACGGGACGACTTGGTCGCGTGCGGTCTTCACAGATACGTACGCATCGTCGATACGGACGTGTGAGTTTTCGTGGAAGCTGATTCGGGTGTGCGTGCACACCGGAATCAACGCGTATCCGCGGACATCGCCCCGTATCCGGCTTTTCTGCAATTTACTCTAACTTCGTGCACACTCGTCAGATCGATACAAAACTTGCGCCATCGGACTCGTAGCGATACGCTGGTCCTGTGGGTCAAGTTTGGTTCGATTCTGAGAACGTTGACAAAATCGCGTGTCGTGGGCCCCACAAGCCCCGTTCGACGGGCGATTTTGTGTTCGGCTCATCGGAATCCAAATCTGGAAGTTCCGTTGGGTTCGTATCAGCGTTCCTGACCTGTTGACACTAAGTTTGGTGATTTTAGAGACTTTTGACCCGGACACGTTTTTCGGTGCAAAGCGGGCCCACCGGCGGACCCCGTTTTGACCCGAAACTGTCGTTTTTGCCCTTGTCTCCAAATTGGACCCAAGGACAGGCGTTTCTAGCTATTTGACATCTTCTGAGAGTGATGGTAATGTCTATTTCAGCTTTTGGACTCATCTCTGGACTTTTCCCCCAAGAACCAAATTTAATCAGATCCAAACAACAGGCAAGTACCTGCACCTCAAGTTAATCTTTATATATTGTGATAATTAATTCCCTGTCTTACATGTACCCTTGATGATTACACATCGTGTTAGAAATGTCGAATTTCATGTCTTGAATATTGATAGTTCCTGTCTTGTTTTTCATGTCGGGTGGGAGAATACCTAGAAGGCATGTAGTTTACCCTTCCCCTTGCCGTGATTAATAGCTGTTGGTACACGACTGTCCATCAGCCGGATCTTGATTATTCGTGATTAATAGCCGTCTATGGCGGCCGGATTAGCCTTATAAACCCCTACATGCCAACTAAGTATTCTAAAAACAAACACAAGTTTCATACAGATAACTTCTGGTCATGTTATATTCTTGCTGACTGTGTAGTTTCTTTTTCTGCTCGTTACTTCTGTTTTCTCATATTCCTGTTTATAGTTTTGACTCTGAGATATTAACATTCTTTTATGCAATTTCCTTAACATGATATTCAATGTTTAATTATCATAAATATTTAGTTTAACATTGTTGTGCACTGTGTACTTTGCTCCTTTCCTGACTGGATCTGTTGATTTAGGCGATGATGAGGATCTTGCCCCTACTTATTATGGTCCTTATGAGGGTACTGATGATACCTATGAGGAACCAGAACCCACCCAGGAGACCCCTGCTGCTGAGTAGCTAGTAGTAGCTATCTTTTATTTTGTTTCTTATCTTATTTAATCGGGTTTGTCCCCGATTTTATTTGAAATTCCTGTATTAAACATTTGAGTTGTTGTCACATTTATTTTAGTTGCAAATTTTAAGTTTCTATTCTCATTATTATCTTGCCTATGTTAATTGTGAATGAGCTAGTTAGTAATTATGGATTGACCTAGACAGCGTACTACCGCCGACTCTGCGGCGTAGGCTGGACGTACCCACGCACTCGTGCCCGAACTTCTGGGTACGGGTCGTGACACGTTTTTATGGTGGCCCATGCAGGTCCTATCCTAAAATAGGGTAATACCCTAGGACAGGGTATGGAATAAAATTGAGGATTCTAGGAAAAGCTCATTCACAGTATAGCGTCCTTATTTCAATTCTTGATATCATTGCTGCTCAATTTTTTTTTCCTATCGCCTTTGATTTCCAAGTATTCTATTCTGATCTTCCTATCCCTTAATCTTTCAGAATGGTCCAGACCAGGAACACTGTAGGAGGCACATCAGAACCAGCTGAGCAGAATGTGCCCGAAACTCTTGCACTCCCGCCGCCTCCATCTGTTCCGGCAGTTACCCTAGATGGGGCACAGCTACTAGGAGTGTTCCAGGGATTGGTGGAATCCCAGAAAGAACAGACGGCACTTCTGCGGACCAGCCTCTCAGAAGCTATTAAGTCCCAGGAGTCGCCACTCAAGAGGCCAGGGAGTGCCAAAGACTTCAAGAATCTAAGACCCCTGGAATTTTACGGAACTGAGGGCATTCTCTATGCCGATGAATGGATAGAGAATGTCGAGAGACTCCTGAAGACTGCCCGGGTCCCTGATGACCTCAAAGTGGAGTCCGCAAGCCTGCAACTGTTCGACATTGCTCGAACCTGGTTCAGAGATGAACCTCAACTATCTGCTCCCGACATCACCTGGGAAGATTTTAAAAGGCTATTCAAGGAGAAATTCTACCCTGAAGTGGCTCGGGAAGCTCTCGAAAGCCAATTCGAGAGACTAGAACAAGGTACCCTGACTGTTGATGAATATACTGCTGAATTTAGCAGGTTAAGCCACTTTGCGGAGTACATGGTTCGTACCCCGGAGGACAAAGCCCGTAGATTCAAGAAGGGGCTGTCTCCGGATATTCGCCTTGCTGTCACCACCAGCCGAGCTCGTACCTATGAAGAAATTCTGAGCGTGGCACAAGGCGTAGAGAGAGATATGGGGTACAAACTGAAGCGAAAAAGAGATACCGGAAATGCGGGACCCAACAAATGCCCTTTTCAACAACAGCAACAACAACAACAACAGAGGGCCCCGCAGCAAACTCAGCGTCCTCTCCCTCGAGCTCCAGCACCCCAACACCAGGCTCAAGGACAGAACCAGCGAGCTCCCCCTTGCAACTATTGCCAAAAACCAGGCCACACTTGGCAAGACTGTAGAAAGAGGTTAGGTGCCTGTCTCTATTGTGGCTCACCAGCACATCAATTGAGGGACTGTCCTGCTGCTCAAGGACGCCCAGCTGCACCAAAGGCTCCAGTCCAGGCCAGGCCCCCAGCAGCACAACAGAGGGGACCCCCGCTCCCAACTCAACAAGAACGCTTTGCTCAGCACCAACAGCAGCAACAGAGGGGTGCACCGCAGCAAGGCCGTGCTTATGCAATGACTCTGGAAGAAGCAGAAGCCACAGCAGACGTAATCACAGGTTCTGTGCTTATAAATTCAATACCAGCTATTACTTTATTTGACTCTGGAGCTTCTCATTCATTCATGTCAGTAGATTTCCTTATGAAGCATAGCTTAACCACTAAACCCCTTAGGAATTGTTATAAGATCATTACCGGTGGAGGAATCATCCTGGTTAGTGATGCCTGTAACAATTGTCCTATTTCACTATGTGGAAGAGAACTGTATGCTAGACTACTTGTAATGCCAGTGCCCAGTTTTGACATTATACTGGGTATGGATTGGTTAAGTCAACATCATGCCACAATAGACTGTCACAGAGGCAGTGTAATCTTCAGGCCCCCTGGCAAGCCAAAATTTGAATTTGCTAGAGGTTCTAGAGAAATGGATAATAACATAATTTGTGGAGCCCTAGTAACAGAAGAATTGCCACCTATCATCTCTGAATACCTTGATGTCTTCCCTGAGGATCTCCCAGGCTTACCCCCAGACCGAGAAGTTGAATTCTCCATTGACTTAGTGCCAGGAGCAGCACCAGTGTCCCAAAATCCCTACAGAATCAACAAGAAGGAGATAATAGAACTAAATGAGCAAATCAAAGAACTAGAAGACAAATGCTTCATTAGGTCTAGTGTCTCACCCTGGGGAGCTCCAGTATTATTTGTGCCCAAAAAGGACGGAACATCCCGAATGTGTATTGACTATAGGGCCTTGAATGCCTTAACAATTAAGAATAAGTATCCCCTGCCCAGGATAGATGACTTATTCGATCAGCTGAGTGGAGCTCGGGTATTTTCAAAGATTGATTTAAGGTCTGGTTACCACCAAGTAAGGGTAAGAAAGGAAGACATCCCTAAAACTGCTTTCAATACCCGGAACGGACACTACGAATTCTTAGTAATGCCGTTCGGGTTGACGAATGCTCCAGCAGTTTTTATGAACCTAATGAACAGAGTTTTCCAGCCATACCTAGACAAATTTGTAGTGGTCTTCATTGATGATATTTTGATCTACTCCAAGACCCCCGAAGAACATGAAGAACATTTGAGGTTAGCATTGGAGACTTTAAGGAAGGAAAAACTTTATGGAAAATTATCTAAATGTGCTTTCTTCCTAGACAAAGTAGAATTCTTGGGACATGTTGTGACTGAAGATGGAATAGCAGTAGATCCTAAGAAGATAGCTGCAGTAGAATTCTGGCCCACTCCAGACTCTGTAGCTGAGATTAGAAGTTTTCTAGGCCTAGCTGGCTACTATCGGAAGTTTGTAAAGGACTTTGCTAGAATTGCGGAGCCCATGACAAAATTAACAAGAAAGGGTGAAGAGTTCACCTGGACTGATGAATGTCAGCGTGCTTTTGAGGAATTGAAGAAAAGACTGACTTCTGCCCCTATTCTGACCTTACCTTCCGGAACCGGAGGTTTCGCTATTTATAGTGATGCTTCTGGAAAAGGTCTAGGTTGCGTGCTGGAGCAGAACAAGAAGGTAATAGCCTATGCCTCTAGACAGCTTCGACCCCATGAAAAGAATTATCCAACTCATGATTTAGAATTGGCCGCTGTCATTTTTGCTCTTAAACTTTGGAAGCATTATCTTTATGGAGAAAGGGTAGAAATATTTACAGACCATAAAAGTCTAAAATATATCTTCACTCAGAAAGAGCTAAACATGAGGCAAAGAAGGAGACTCAGTTTCAGGACGAAGGCCTGCGAAGCCTTCGAGGTCACGTGCAAGCTGGACTAGTAGAAGAATTCAGAATTCATGAAGATGGATCACTGAGGCATGGCGATAGATTATGTGTACCTCAAGGAGACATAAGAGAAGAAATCATGTAAGAGGCGCACAGATCGCAATACTCTATACATCCAGGAGCCAACAAGATGTATAAGGACCTGAGAACGCATGTTTGGTGGCATGGCATGAAAAGAGAAGTAGCCAGGTTCGTATCTCGTTGTTTAGTGTGCCAGCAAGTCAAGGCAGAGAGACAAAGACCTGGAGGATTGCTTCAACCACTACCCATTCCAGAGTGGAAGTGGGAACACATTACAATGGATTTTGTTTCCGGACTTCCGAGGACACCTAGTGGAAAGGATGCAATCTGGGTGATAGTGGATAGACTGACCAAGTCTGCACATTTTTTGCCTTTCAAAGTGGGGCTATCTACAGAGAAGCTGGCAGATTTATATATCAGACACATTATCAGGCTGCATGGAGTCCCAGTAAGTATTGTCTCCGACCGAGATTCAAGGTTCACCTCTCACTTCTGGAAGAGCTTACAAGCCAGCTTGGGGACGCAACTCAAATTCAGCACAGCTTATCATCCCCAAACCGATGGACAATCGGAACGTACAATCCAGACACTTAAAGATATGCTCCGTACATGTGTTCTGGATTTTGGAGGATCCTGGGAAGACTACCTACATCTGGTGGAATTCCCTTATAATAACAGTTACCAAGCCAGCATCGAGATGACTCCATTTGAAGCTCTGTATGGACGAAGATGTCGTACCCCGCTATCATGGGACGACGTTGGAGAAAGAGCCTTGCTGGGACCAGAGATGGTGATCGATTCAGCTGAGAAGGTAAAACAGATACGGGATAGACTTCGAGTGGCCCAAGACAGGCAACGACATTGGGCAAATAGCCACCGAAGGCCCTTGGAGTTTGAGGTAATTAAATTTATGAAATTCAAGTCAATTTAAACATTTTGATTATGGAACTAAGACTTGATTATAACTTTGCTAAAGGTTGGAGATCTGGTGTTCTTGAAGATTTCCCCGACACGTGGCACCATTAGGTTCGGAAGGAGTGGAAAACTCAGCCCAAGATTTATTGGACCTTTTGGCATACAGGAGAAAATCGGAGAAGTGGCATACCGACTGGCATTGCCACCCTCTCTGGATGGAGTACATAATGTCTTCCACGTGTCGCAGCTGAGGAAGTACGTGTCAGACCCCAGCCACATTTTGGATCACTCAGAGCTCGAAGTAGGCCCAAGTCTGACTTACCAAGAGCAACCCGTGAAGATACTGGATCGCTCGGAGAAAGTCCTACGGAACCAGGTTATCTCCCTGGTTCACGTAGCTTGGAAGCACCATTCTCCCGGCGAATCCACCTGGGAGCGAGAAGACGAGATTAGAGAGCGATACCCCTATCTTTTTGAACCCTGAGGTGTATTTTATTTCTCGGCCTTTCTTTTCGTGCCTTGTTATCCTTAAATTTCGAGGACAAAATTTTTGTAAGTTGGGTAGGTTGTAAACCCCCTAAATTTTCAAATTATTAAATCTTGGATTTTTTCCAATTTTCTGGAATTTTCTGGGAATTTTCTGTAATTAAAATCAAGCTTTTCAATTAATAAATAATTTTTAATTAGCAATAAATAATATTAAAATATCATGAAAATAACATTTTTGGGTGTAAAATGAAAAATTGGACTTAGGGTAATTTTTCTGAATTTTTCTGGGCCTCAGACCTATTTTTAAATGCCTAAAAACTATTTTATTAATTAATTAATTAATTAACTATTTTTTTATTATTATTATTATTATTATTATTATTATTATTATTTATATTTATATTTTTTTTTTTCTGGGCCGGCCCGGCCCAGTGGGCCGAAGCCCAGCCCAGCCCGCTGCCTTTCCGGGTCGGGTCGGGTCGGGTCGGGCAACCCGACCCGCTAGCCACCCGACCGCCTCCGACCGGGTCTCCCCCTCTCTCCCTCGCCTCCGCGTCGCGCGCCGCCTCCGCCGCGCCCTCCCCCGCACCGGCCGGCCACCTCACCCCCATCGGCCCGCCTTCCGCGGCCACGACACCACCACGACACCACCCCGACACCACCTATAAAACCCTCCCCCTTTTCTCCCCTCCGCCTCATCCCGAACTCCGGCCACCTAACCCCACTCGCCGCCTCGGCCACCACCGTGACCCCTCGCCGTGAACCGCCCGGCTCAGCCCCGCCTCACCGCCCTTCCCTCGACGCCTCAGCCTTCCCTCAGACGACAGCAGCGGGGGCAGCAGCACCCCTCGCCTGAGCCGCAGCCGCCGCTGCCGGCCGCCCTGAGCCCATCGGCCCGCAGCGCCGCCCTCCGCCGCGTGCCCCCGAGCCCGACCGCCCAGCAGCCGCCCATCGCCGGATTCCGTCGAAAACCCTAACCCTAGCCCTAATTTGAGATTCCGTGTCGGACACGACACGGACACACCTCGACCCTGATTCCCGGGTCCCCTTCAGGTACGCGTAACTTTCGCCTCGTAGCTCCGTTTTTAATTCCGTAAATTGCGTTGTGAAGCCTGTACGACCCTCTCGGTGTCCGGATAAACTGTTCGGGACATCGCGTCCTGTGGTGATCGCACACCGCGATCCAAAAACAGGAAAAACCAGACCCTGTTTCACCCCGGAACTGAGTCCGCCCCGCCAAACGGGACGACTTGGTCGCGTGCGGTCTTCACAGATACGTACGCATCGTCGATACGGACGTGTGAGTTTTCGTGGAAGCTGATTCGGGTGTGCGTGCACACCGGAATCAACGCGTATCCGCGGACATCGCCCCGTATCCGGCTTTTCTGTAATTTACCCTAACTTCGTGCACACTCGTCAGATCGAGATGAAACTTGGCTCATCGGACTCGTAGCGATACGCTGGTCCTTTGGGTCAAGTTTGGTTCGATTCTGAGAACGTTGACGAAATCGCGTGTCGTGGGCCCCACAAGCCCCGCTCGACGGGCGATTTTGTGTTCGGCTCATCGAAATCCAAATCTGGAAGTTTCGTTGGGTTCGTATCAGCGTTCCTGACCTGTTGACACTAAGTTTGGTGATTTTAGAGACTTTTGACCCGGACACATTTTTCGGTGCAAAGCGGGCCCATCGGCGGACCCCGTTTTGACCCGAAACTGCCGTTTTTGCCCTTGTCTCCAAATTGGACCCAAGGACAGGCATTTCTAGCTATTTGACATCTTCTGAGAGTGATGGTAATATCTATTTCAGCTTTTGGACTCATCTCTGGACTTTTCCCCCAAGAACCAAATTTAATCAGATCCAAACAACAGGCAAGTACCTGCACCTCAAGTTAATCTTTATATATTGTGATAATTAATTCCCTGTCTTACATGTACCCTTGATGATTACACATCGTGTTAGAAATGTCGAATTTCATGTCTTGAATATTGATAGTTCCTGTCTTGTTTTTCATGTCGGGTGGGAGAATACCTAGAAGGCATGTAGTTTACCCTTCCCCTTGCCGTGATTAATAGCAGTTGGTACACGACTGTCTATCAGCCGAATCTCAATTATTCGTGATTAATAGCTGTCTATGGCGGCCGGATTAGCCTTATAAACCCCTACATGCCAACTAAGTATTCTAAAAACAAACACAAGTTTCATACAGATAACTTCTGGTCATGTTATATTCTTGCTGACTGTGTAGTTTCTTTTCCTGCTCGTTACTTCTGTTTTCTCATATTCCTGTTTATAGTTTTGACTCTGAGATATTAACATTCTTTTATGCAATTTTCTTAACATGATATTCAATGTTTAATTGTCATAAATATTTAGTTTAACATTGTTGTGCACTGTGTACTTTGCTCCTTTCCTGACTGGATCTGTTGATTTAGGCGATGATGAGAATCTTGCCCCTACTTATTATGGTCCTTATGAGGGTACTGATGATACCTATGAGGAACCAGAACCCACCCAGGAGACCCCTGCTGCTGAGTAGCTAGTAGTAGCTATCTTTTATTTTGTTTCTTATCTTATTTAATCGGATTTGTCCCCGATTTCATTTGAAATTCCTGTATTAAACATTTGAGTTGTTGTCACATTTATTTCAGTTGCAAATTTTAAGTTTCTATTCTCATTATTATCTTGCCTATGTTAATTGTGAATGAGCTAGTTAGTAATTATGGATTGACCTAGACAGCGTACTACCGCCGACTCTGCGGCGTAGGCTGGACGAACCCACGCACTCGTGCCCGAACTTCCGGGTACGGGTCATGACAGAAACGCCTGTCCTTACGTCCAATTTGGACACAGGGGCAAAAAGGTCATTTTTGGGCCAAAGTAGGGTCCACATGTGGGCCACTTTGCACCGAACAGCGGGTCAGGGTCAAAGGTCTCCAAATTCCTTAAACTCAGTGTCTACAAGTCAGGAACGATGATACGAACCCAACGGAACTTCCAAAATTGGATTCCGATGAGCCGATCACAAAATCGCCCGTCAAGTGGAGCTTGTGGGGCCCACGATACGCGATTTTGTCAATATTCTCAGAATCGGACCAAACTTGGGTCACAGGACCAGCGTATTACTACGAGTCCGATGGCACAAGTTTCGTCTCGATCCGACGTGTGTACATGAAGTTACAGCGTGTTCAAGAAAAGTCGGATACGGGGTGTCGTCGGCGGATACCCGTTGATTCCGGGGTGCACGCACCTCCGAATCGACTTCTGCGAAATCCCACACGACGCGCACGTTTGGTAAAGACCACGTGCGACCAAGTCGTCCCGTTTGGCGGGGCGCACTCAATTCCGGGGTAAAATGGGGTATTGTTTTTTCTGTTTTTGGATCGCGGTGCACGATCACCACAGGACGCGATACACCGAGCGAGTTACACGGGCACCGAGAGGGTTATACAGTCTACACATAGCAACTGACGGAATTGAAAATGGTGTTAAGACGAGGGAGAAACCGGTACCTGAACAGGGCTTCGTGAGTTCTGAATTCTGAGTGTCCGAAATCCAAATTGACGCGAGCCGAGTCCTGGTCACCGTGTCCGGATCGAGCTACTGCCCGTATCCGTCGCTCACGTCCTGGTCGACCAACAGAGAGGAGATCTTGATGGCTAAGACAAAGTTGGCAACGGCTTGGGGCTGCTGTCGACTTCGCACGGAGGTTCAGCGGGGTCTCGGCTGGATGGGTGATCGAGCGACGATGAAACGGCAGGCCGACGTCGGCGTGCCTCTGGGCGGTGGCGGAGTCGCTGTGAAGCGGTGGCGCTGGGGCCTAGGTTCGTCGATGGGCTATGGGAGTCTCGACGTCGAGGGCAACGAAGGGGCGGTGGGAGTCTCGGCGTCGAGGTGCAACGACGGGGCTGTGGGAGTCTCGGCGTCGAGCAACGATGGGGCTGTGGGAGTCTCGGCGTCGAGAGCAACGATGGGGCTGTGGGAGTCTCGGCGACGGGGGTTCATGGAAACCTAGGTTAAGGTTTTAAATAGGCTACAGTAATCCGGCCATTAGGGTTTAGGTTGGGCTTCCTCTGGGTTTCGGGTCGGGTTGGTTTGGATCGGTTCGGTTCAATCAACCCAATAGCTCTTTAAGCTTAAAACTCATTTCCGGGGTCCAAATAATTTACCGAAAAATACCGTAGGTCCGGTTTTCTATTGTGCATCTTATTCTATTATTTCCAGAATAATTTAACACCATTTAGCCACACTTAAAATTCTTTAAATCACAATCACCTTTGTTTTAATTTCCAAAAAAAACCAAAGATTCGGAATAACTCATTAGAAAATTATTCTCAAAAATTTTGGGTGCTTACAATAGGAAGGCATTCTGGTTTGCCGACTTCAAGTTAAAAAAATATATTACTTTTTAATATTAATAATCATTAAAGCATATTATATGACTCTCTATTTTACTTCTTGTAGAAAATTTATTTCTATCTACCACACCGGACTGAGAAGATCGAGGAGTAGTTTTTTGCCGTCGTCACCAAGCTGATCAGTGATGTCATCAATGACTAGAAGAATCTTGATTGCTCTAAAAAATTGATCCACAGTTGGATCATGCATGAGCAGTGGATTGCAATAAATGCGAGATTCGACGAACCCAAGTACAAGTAAAGGTCGAAGAAGGCGAAGACGGCTAGGTCGAAGGCAGAAAAGTGGTGTAGTGGCTCTATTCCAATGACAAAATATTTTTGTCATCTGGTATGTATTATATTAAATATATATTATTTTAATGAAAGCATGGTAAGATATTTAATTTTGATAACAAAAATATAATTTTTAACAGGTACAGAGGGATGAGAACGCCAACATGGTGACCATCTTCCAACCCACCCATCGGAAGGGCGGAAAGCTCATCGATGAAAAAGAAATACAGTCCTATATATGTTGTACTACCCTATGTTAGCTTAAATATAACTTACAAAATATCCAAATAGATATCTATATAGTTAGTAATAAGTACCTTAGATGTTATCAACCACTTTTTTAGGACGAATATCTTAAACTACGTGAGCGGGCTACAACTAGTGCACTTGCAGAGGGAGGGGCTGGTACTTCCATGTAGCCCTCTACATCTTCGTCGGTGGACGAGCTCTGAATGACCATCGTTGGTAGTCTTCATAGGGATACGTACTATCGTACGGGATCCTATGACGCCTTTGTTGTGACGCAGTCATCCATGGCTCCCTCTACCAGTGTTCATTCCTTGCAGCCTTTGTAGGCGTCGACACGAGCCCAGGAGAGTGTTGACCTTCAGATTGCTGACCTGCGTGATGAGTTGCAACGGAGGATTACGGAGCAGCCACATTCTGTCGCAGACGGACGATGTGATGATCAGTGCACGTTTTGATTCACTCGAGCATAGCCTTATGGAGGTCAGGACTTTGAGCCAAACGACAGAGCACAGCCTTATGGAGCCCAGGATTACGAAGACAAAAGAGCGCATATTGGCAACTCTGACCGCGTCTATGGAGCGTAGACAAGCAGAGCTGGAGGGATCGCATACGGCCATGAGCGACTCACTTGCGAGGATACATGTAGCGCATGATTTGTTGAGTCGGTCGGTGGCGGAGAATACTTCGAGGGTGGTATCTGCCATGGATTCATACAATGCTCGACTACTAGCATTGGATCAGATATATTCTCCTGGTCTGTCGGCATCGACACAGACTCCATCGATTCTACTGCCTCCTCTATCGGGACTGGTGATGCTTTTTTAGGAGCAGTATGGCTTCCTCTTATCCCAGATGCAAGGCAGCGTTCCTCCTCCTCCTAATCCTCAATAGTTCTTATTGGGATATTTTTAGTATGTTTGTGTATATTGGGCCATTCTTGGGTCTTTGATGTGCTTATTTTATAATTTTCCTGTAGATTATTTCGATAAGAGGGATATGACATTAATTTAGATTCAAGTATTTATTTGTTGGAAAGTTATTGCGTGTTTCGATATTCTTGACGTGTTTGTGCATGTACCGGTGTTGAGTGTTCCACCGAAGGGGTCGGCAAACCCAGAAAATTTAATGGAGGGTTGCTCCGGGTCTATTTATATAAACTATGATTTTATAACTACATGCAAACTTTTATTGAAAAATAGTTTTTAAAACTGTATTTTTTTGGTTTCTTTAAAATTTAGCGACGTTCTTCGACGTTTACCGACGTCTACCGACGTGACAGTACATCTCTAACTTGTGTCAAAATGTCGCTACACGTCACTATCTGTGTCAAAATGTTGCTACATGCTGCTAAAGAGCTGACATGGCAATTGATGCCATATAAGTATTGATATAGCAAAACGTCGTCGGTAATGTCATTGATTTAGAGATATTACGCGACAATAGGCACTGTCGTTGATATACCGACATTGTATCGCTGACGCCGCTAATAACAAAATAATCGACAATGTGGATGTGTCATAAATATACGTCGTTATAGCGATGAATAACGACAAATTTTTTGTCAGCGACCATTGATTACAAGACAATACCAAAACGTCAGAAATTACGTCGCTAATTTTTTAGCTATATTTTTTTTATCCATTAGTGATATTTTTTGACATCGCTAATTTGTATTATTTTGCTAGTGATCTGAAACTATTTTCACAGTATAATAAGAATCAACTATGTATCCTTTCATATTATGGTTGAAACTTTCTTGTTCTATTATAAGGGAGTTTCAAATCATGAACCTTCCCTTCGATACTTCTTACATGCCCAGTTTAACGATGCAATTGATGTGGATCCTTTTACTTTGTCAATATATTCCTTGAATTTAAATTCACGCTTTGAGTTTGAGTTTATATGTAGTTATTTGGTACAAAAATTTGGCACTAAAATTACTTCAACAAGTATCGTGTCTTAATAATAAATAATTTATAGTCATTGAGTTCGGTCATAATTCAAGTATCCATAAGAAAATCTATATGGTGTCATATTGTATCTACTAACAAAGATGTATTATACTCATATAACTTAAATTGAATGGTTGTTTTAGGTTATATATGGATGCTAAGAAAGTTAGAAAAAGAAAGAAAGAAAACATTATCATGTACTATTGATTATGATTTCTACATTAATTTATTTCAACTTTCTCTTCTTTCTCTCTTTCCAACCAACTAAACACAAACTTAAGTACTAAACAAGTATATACATACACTGTTGTGTATACAACCTACGAGAGATGGAGAACAAAGTCTAGAGTGTCGTACGATGGAGATGGAAGGCATGTGGGAAGACGATAGAGAAAATATTCAGAAGAGTGAGTCTAATTTGGGCAAGAAATCCAAAATTAGAATTCCAACCATATTTAGTCAAATTTTTGGCTATTTTTTGAGCCCAAGGATCGTAGTAATCAAAATTTTGACCCTGCATACCAGAATTTTTTCCCGAGCAGTATTCAACATATTTGGGTTATTATTTGTTGCTTTAAACAATTTGCTGGACGCTAAGTTAGGGATTTCTAAATCTTGAATTAGGATTTGTTAGCCTTTTTAAACGGGCCTAAGGGAAGATTTTTATTGATGCGCTTCTAGGGTTAAATGAGCTCTACCAAATTCTACGAGGAGATCCGTGCTCGCTTGTTGGTTCTTACACTTCACAGTAGGAGGGGGTTCTGTTCGGAGAGTCATCTTCTCTGTTAAGTTGACATCGTTGTCATGATCAGCTCCCATTTTTGGGATACAAGTACGAGACCAAGTCAAGCCTGCATAATGTATCATTCAGTATATATATATATATATATATATATATATATATATATATATATATATATATATATATATATATATATATATATATATATATATATATATATATTGACATTGAAAATAAGATTTTCAATTTTTTGGAATTTACCAGGAACATTGGTTACACAAATTTAGACAAGATAGTCAACTACAAGGTTAACGATCTTGTTTTGATGAATCATATAATAACCTTGTCAATTTCAGAGATATAAGTTCACTAGAATTGACGAATTTTAGTTTCTTCACACAGATTTCAAAATACAAACCCAATAAATAAATTGAAGGTAGGGTGGTTTGATCTATCTAATGGATTAAAGTATATATAAACATTATTACATTAAACACAAGAGAATTGACAGATCGAATATCCAACGGTCGGACCTTCCAACACTATATGATATAACTTATATGTTAATAAATTCAAGTTAAAATTTATAGGTTTGTTGTTATTAAGTTAATTTTGTATAATTTGAAATTTATAAGTTATTTGTTATAAAAAAAATTTGTATAATTTAAGTAAAAATTTGTATAAACATTAAGTAAGAAAATTTTATTTGGTTTCTTTATATCAATATTTATATAACTTTAAATATAAGTTAAAATCTAAATATTTAGAAGTTATAATTTTTTTTAAATTTTTTTTTGAATAACTTATAAAAAAATGTATAAATCTTTTTTTAAATTTAAATATAAATTTATAACATAAAATTTTAAGAAGTTATTTATTTAGAGGAATTTTTTTAGGAGTTTATAACCTATTTATAGGAATTTTTTGGGACCATATGACCCAAAATACCATTAAAAATAGTTGTTATAATGGATATTTTGGTCATTTTTAGCAAAATGATCAAAATATCCCTAAAATGTTCAAAAAACATCAACTAAAATGGGGATATTTTGGTAAAAATATCCCCAACGGATATATCAAAAAAAATCAACCGAATTGGGCTTGACCGGACCTGAACCGGGCCGACCGAATTGGATCCGGCCCGAACAAAGCCGAGACCAGGTCGGGCTTGCGGGTCGGATCCTCCGACCTAGCCCGGACCCGTGGGGGGAGTGGGCCAGTCCGTTGACCGGGTCCAGGCTGGCCAGGACCGGGTTTGACCGGCCCGGGCCGGGTTCCGGGCCGCCCGTCCTTTTACACACCTTGAGTTCAATCCGAATTAACCCATTGCTTGGACCAGTTTGACTGAACCTAGTGTCCTGACCGGGTCGATCCCCGGTCCAATTTTTAAAACATTAGTTCCAACTTCCAGAACATGAGGTAGCCTGTTGAGAACATAAGGTAGCCTTTTGCATAATACAGTGCATGCTTGGAGACCTGGTGTAAACCCCCTGATTTTTTAGAGTTAAATTTTAATTTTAAATTTATTTAATGTTGGTATTCTGTAATTCTTGTGATTAAGGAAAAAAATTTTATTTATTTTTAGCTAATTATAATATATTATATTCAAGGATAAATATTTATGTGTATTTAATTAATTTATAATATTGTACAGAAAATATATTTTTTGGTGTACGACTAATATTAAAGTAATGTAGAATTTTTCTGGGATTTATTTGGGGTTCCAACCTATTTTTACTGGCCATCTATACACATATACATTTTTGGTTAATTATTATTTATTATTAAACCCTAAATCAAATAAACCAAACTAAACCAAACCGGATCTCAAACCGAAACCCTAAATGCCACGCCCCGATTTCCCCTAAATCGATAATCGTCCCTCCTGGCGTGATGCCGTGCATGCGTAAGTTGCGCGTGCACAAGGCCTAGGCATAATGATATACTTTAGAATAAATGCAACAGAGTACGCAAATAAGATATCACACATTGAGATAAAGAAAAGTTTTCTTTATTGATAATGAACATCTGTTTACAGACTTTTGACCCAAAAGTAATAAAGGTGCCACACGGGCTTACAACTTGGACGCAAAATAAGATAGCCGATCCATACATTACATCCCTTACTAATATTTCAGAAAACACAAAATACCTTGGGTGCGAGTTAGCACCATCGCCTAGTAGCTTCAAAATGTGAGAGCGAGCTCCTTCTTGATTATGTACTTGTCACGCCCCAGTCCCAAAATACCGAGGGACTGAATGCGTGGCAATGGCCAGCAGCACGCACCGATGGACAACCCAATTTAATAGATCCATCAGGGCATGCTTAAGCTGTAGTCTAACAATAAATAGATCCAACAGTACAAGTCACGGTCTATACTAATCTCATCCACAACAGATAATCACAGATTAAATGCCAGAAATAATGCAATAGAATAAATAAGCAATCTCAAATAAGTGTCTCGGGAACAATCCGAGAATATGTCTGGTACATCGAATGCAAATAGACAGGAAATAAATCAACTGGAAATAGAAATACTGAGTATATGGAACCGGTACTCAGGAGAAGTCTTTTGCCACGATCTCGTCCTCAGGTTCCTGTTATGTTCCGAGAAGTGCTCCTGTTCCGTACACCTCGGGGTAGATCTCTTCGACTATACCTGGGGACATAGTCCATTCCACGTCCTCAGGGGACATAACAAGGTACAGATAATACAAGCCAAAATAAATATAGTGCAGAAATAAGGAACAATAGGGTAAATAAATAAACCAGCTAAGTGATATGCAAGTGAGAGTTTTAGTCATACTCAGGCTGAGACTACTACAGGATCAGTGTCGAAGAAACCATAGCAGTATTTTCTCGAAGGGCCAGTAAGGTACCAAAGCTCTGTATCAGAGACTAAGACACCTCCAGATAACATTATTTATATTATAATCAGCCTTGATATGGTAATACTCTCTCCACCCAATGTAATCACGCATATCATGACCATAACGTCTCATGTCCATGGCAGCGGGATCATAGCTAATGCAATAAGTTGTCACGTCCCGATCCTGAAAGGGTCGGTCGTCCTCGCTTGATCCTTTACGGAACCGATTCGTCCTCGTTCTGGGGCGTGATGCCGTACGAACCTGGAGTTGCGCTCGTACAAGGCAAGAACTTGCAGTTATAGGAACCCATTTTGAAACACACTTTATAAAACACATTCACAGAGATTTGAACACAGTGCAGGAAGAAACATGCTTTTTCATTGATAATTCAGAGTAATTTACATAGAGTTTACATTGATGCGCCTCTCGGCTACTTGATTTGCATTACAAAAGATAACTCAAAAGGCAGGGCGCGCTCCATCAGATAGTCCACGTCGTTTGTACATTACGCCCTTGTATAGGTTGAAAGTCCAAGCCTCCAAAATGATCTGACTCCAACTATACTTCAAAATAGAGGTGCTCCTAACGCCTCTCGTCTATCCACCAGCGTTGCACCGCCTGAGTGCCTGAAATAGTTGCCCACAACGTGGGTCAGTACTCAACTTGTACTGGTGAGCGGGATGAACCCACTCGACTAAATCGACACTAGCTTATTAGGGGCGAGCATGCATTAAGATGACTTCTATAAAGAAGCAAGTGAATTCAATTCATATCAGTTGCATGTTTTGATAGGAATGAAAATAGCATTGAATCAACCCAGTGCATCGATTGCTTACTCAACCGATGCACGCCTTCCCTGCAACGAAACACAAGTATACTTACCATCTGCACAAGATAATAAATTAGCATGTGTTCTATTCTATGCGGTCATTGGTGTGATCGACACCTTAGGGACATATTTCAAGCATTAGCGGTGCGCCCTATCAGCCCGGGTAGCAAGCCCTGCTGGAGGTCCCGCAATGCATCGTGACGAGCACGAATCAAATATTTCCCTCCGGATCGATACGGATCCAGTGCCCCGGAAAGCCGTTTCGAGGAAATGCCAAACCTTGTGCACAAGTTGTCCCAGACCATGCAAATGCATGAACAATTCATATATCATACAATGCATCGATTGAAACA
Organism: Iris macrosiphon; assembly: GCA_036927795.1. Classification (NCBI taxonomy): domain Eukaryota; kingdom Viridiplantae; phylum Streptophyta; class Magnoliopsida; order Asparagales; family Iridaceae; genus Iris; species Iris macrosiphon. Next base: position 168,874,081 of record JAYESA010000012.1, read on the forward strand.
GAAGAAGTTAAGCAGCAATATATATCTCATGCAACAGTTCATATTTTCTCAACGCGGTGTTCCGATTTTGATATCCCATAGGTCCAAACTCCGTCCGAGGCACTAGGCCGCCACCAACAAACAATTCCCTTTATAAACAAACTCAGTTATAAGGTGTACAAGCATATAGAAATATTAGTCTACAAATCCCATGTTCCTTTCTTAGTGGCTGGCATGCATTGTGGCAAAGGATTTCCTAGGCGTCCAACCGGGCATCATCGAGTGAACGTTTGAAACATTAAAGATATTGGCGTGAAGAAGTAGGAAAGAAGGGTCCAAACCACTCACTAGTTAAGGAAAAAGGTAGCTGAAACAAAGATTCCCGCCTAGCGACGATCAAACGTCAGTTACGCGGACCTGCACAGCACGAGCACCAATTAGAATCTTGCCTATCCTTCCTTGCCGAACTCCCCAAGAATCAAAGCTCTAAACGATAAAACCAGCAGCGAAAATCAAGCAAATCGAAAGCAACACCAAATCAAATCCCAAAGCGGCAATCAAGAAAACCAAGCAACCAAACACGAAAACTATTGGACTCTTTTCAATAGAGGCCTTTCCATGAGTTGGAAAGGATCATCGCATTTTGTCCGTGGCAAGAAGATGCCGAAGATCTAAGCTACGACTCAGACAGACTAGCCACAAGCCCAATTACGTAGTGCACATCCCGGTCGGATCGGGATTTGAGGTACTACATAATATACCACTAAGAAAAAGTTTCGACCCGAAACTTAAGAACAAGGCCAACCCAAAACGTAAGAACAAGGCCCTACCTCCGACTGAATGAACAATGAAGGATACTTCTCCTTCATCTCCGATTCTAACTCCCACGTTGATTTCCCAACAGAATGGTTCCGCCACAGCACGCGAACCAAGGACATCGTACGGTTGCGAAGTACTTTTTCCTTACGATCCAGAATCTGCGCCGGCTCCTCTGAGTATGACAAATCCGTGCGCAATTCCAATTGTTCGAAGCTAACCACATGACTAGGGTCATGCACATACTTCCGGAGTTGGGAAACGTGGAATACGTCATGCACTTCTGCCAAGGCGGGAGGTAGTGCTATCCTGTATGCCACAACTACAACTCGTTCCAGAATCTCAAAGGGGCCGACAAACCGGGGACTCAGTTTGCCCTTCACGCCGAAATGCATCACACCTCGCATCGGCGTCACTTTCAAGAAGACATGATCCCCGACCATGAATTCCAAAGGCCTTCTATGTGCATCAGCATAACTTTTCTGTCGGCTCTGTGCTGTGCGGAGTCTTTCCCGAATCAAGCGAACTTTCTCAACTGCCTGCTCTACCAGCTCTGGCCCGAGTACCTGCCGCTCGCCGACTTCGTCCCAACAGATTGGAGATCGACACCTTCGCCCATATAGTGCTTCGTACGGTACCATCTGGATGCTTGATTGGTAGCTGTTGTTGTACGCAAACTCTGCCAATGGAAGATGCGTGTCCCAACTAGTCTTTAAATCAATAGCACACAGCCGTAACATATCTTCGAGTATCTGATTTGTCCTCTCTGTCTGTCCGTCAGTCTGCGGGTGATATGCGGTACTGAACAGTAGCTTGGTCCCCAAAGCAGCTTGTAGACTAGTCCAGAAACGAGATAAGAAGCGTCCATCACGGTCAGAGACGATTGAGGCAGGTACTTCGTGTAATCGGACAATCTCATCTATGTAAATTTGTGCTAACCGATCGACGCTCCAAGTAACTTTTATGGGAAGAAAGTGGGCTGATTTGGTCAAACGATCAACTATGACCCAAATCGCATCGTGCCCCCGTGGCGTCTTCGGAAATCCCACAATAAAATCCATAGTGATGTTGTCCCATTTCCACTCGGGAATAGCGAGGTTCTGAAGCTCCCCGCCGGGCCTCTGATGTTCAGCTTTAACCTGTTGACAGGCCATGCACTGTGACACAAAGGTCGCCACATCCCACTTCATACCGTGCCACCAGAAGGTCCCGCGCAAGTCCTTGTACATCTTAGTGCTCCCCGGATGTAAAGAATACTTCGCGTAGTGTGCTTCCGCCATAATTTCCCTTCGGAGTTCTGGGTCGCTAGGAATACATAGCCTTCCTTTCATCTGTAAGGCCCCATCTTCGCCTGCCACAAAGTCAGACGTCTTCCCCTCCGAGATCAATCCGCGCACCTTCGCTAAGAACTGATCGCCCTCCTGAGCTGATTTGATTCTACCACGTAAACCCAGTTCAAGATGGAGTGGTGCCAGCTGCACTCCTTGATGCCGAACTCGAAATTCGATGCCCATCGCCTCAAGATCTCGAAGTAAACGGTTGTCTATAGATAACGAGCCCACGTGCTTCCGACTCAGAGCATCAGCAACAACGTTTCCCTTGCCCAGAGTATACGCGATCGTTAGGTCATAGTCCTTAATAAGTTCTAGCCAACGCCGCTGCCGGAGGTTCAATTCCCGCTAAGTGAATAGGTACTTGAGGCTCTTGTGATCGGTAAAGATTTTGCAAGCAACACCATAAAGATAATGCCTCCACAACTTTAGAGCAAACACAATTGCCGCCAATTCCAGATCATGCGTCGGGTAGTTTTTCTCGTACGGCTTCAGTTGCCTGGAGGCGTACGATATTACCTTATCCCTCTGCATGAGCACACACCCTAAGCCGAGTCCTGAAGCGTCGCTGTATATCTGAAACTCTTCTACCCCATCTGGAAGTGCAAGAATCGGAGCTGAAACAAGACGCCGCTTAAGTTCCCGAAAGCTGGCTTCGCAGTCATCACCCCATTCGTATGAAATCCCTTTCTGAGTAAGGCGAGTCATAGGCGAGGCCAGTTTAGAGAAATCCTTCACGAACCTACGGTAGTATCCCGCAAGGCCCAGAAAGCTTCGAACTTCGCTGGTTGACGTAGGTTGCTTCCAGTCCACCACCGCTTCTATTTTCTTCGGGTCTACGGCGACGCCTTCGGCCGAGATGACATGACCAAGGAACGCCACGCTGTTCAACCAGAACTCACACTTGCTGAGCTTAGCGAACAACTTATGTTCTCGTAATGTCTGCAGCACGATCTTCAGGTGTTCCTTGTGCTCCACCTCGTTCTTGGAATAGATTAGTATGTCGTCTATGAACACGACTACAAACTTATCCACAAACGGCCGAAACACGCTGTTCATCAGATCCATGAAAGCTGTAGGGGCGTTCGTCAAACCGAACGACATCACGAGGAACTCATAGTGTCCGTAACGGGTTCTGAAAGCAGATTTTTGAATATCCTCTGATTTGATTTTCAACTGGTGATACCCTGACCTGAGATCAACTTTAGAGAAAACTCTTGCACCTTGCAACTGATCAAACAAGTCATCTATTCTTGGCAATGGGTACTGATTCCGCACGGTCGCTTTATTCAGCTCTCGGTAGTCAATACACAGCCGCATGGATCCATCCTTCTTTTTCACGAACAGCATCGGAGCGCCCCACGGAGAAACGCTTGGACGAATGTATCCTCGGTCCAACAGATCTTGCAACTGAACTTTAAGTTCCTTAAGCTCTGCTGGGGCCATGCGATAAGGTGCCTTTGATATCGGTCGCGAATCCGGAAAAGTGTCAATGCTGAATTCGATCTCACGATCAGGAGGCATCCCAGGCAGCTCGTCTGGGAACACGTCGAGGAAATCTGCAATGACTTCAGCCTGAGCTGCATCTACACATTCCCGCCGAGTGTCTCGAACAGAAGCTAAGTACCCTTCACAGCCCGAATGCAACATACGCCTAGCCGACATTGCTGATATCACCATTGCCGTCTTCGGTGCAGCGCTGCACGAATAGTAGAAGTCTGCCTCGCCGGGTAGACGGAATATGACTCGCTTCTTCGCGCACTCGATTGTTGCATGGCAAGCACCCAACCAGTCCATACCGAGAATAATATCATAATCCTTGATGTCTAGTACAATGACATCTAAGGAAAGTTTTCTTCCTCCGATGCAAATGTAACCATCCCTACAGATCACATGGGCGGGCATATCGACTCCCGAAGGGGTACTTACGCAAAGGTTCATATTTAAACCAGTAGAAGCTAATTTATGCTCAACAGTAAAATCAGCAGATATGAAACTATGCGTAGCACCTGAATCGAATAAGACTCTAGCGGGCAAATCTCTGAAAAGTAAAGTACCTGTTACAACAGTGTCGGATACAGATGCCTCATCCCGAGTCAATGCATAGACTCGGCCCTGAGCACCCTGGCGTTGTGGATTCACTGGCACAGCATTGGCATCACTTGCTGGAGGCCCTTTGTTTTGATTTCCATTATTCTGATTCGGCTTGCCCTCTCTGCAGTTAAACTGTTTGTGACCCAGGCGACCACATTTGAAACATCCTTAAACCCGACATTCATTCACTTTATGCCCTGATTTGCCGCACCGGCTGCAGTTCAGTGATTGGGATTGGCCCCTATTATCAGACGTATGCGAACGCTTGTGTGCTCCAGACCCTCCCGTTTCATGAGGACGTTTATTGTTATTGGTACGGGGGGTTTGCACCTCGGTCTTTGGGAGAGGGCGCCCAAAGATCCGTTCGCTGTTCAGAGCCGCTTCATAACATTCCCTATATGTTTGGCATCTTTGGTTGATGACGTCCCTATGCAAATCGTCATTCAAACCCTTCTGAAATCGATAGCACCACGCCTGCTGATTAGGCAAGAAGTGCCCTGCGAACTTAGCCAGTTTAGCGAATACTGAGTCGTAATCGTCAACAGACAAACTTCCTTGCACCAGATTACTGAAGTCGTCTTCTTTTTGTTGACGCACGGCTCGAGGAATATATTGTTCAATGAAGGCAGATTTAAACATTTCCCAAGTAATTTTATAGTTGGGATTGGCATCATAAATCCCTTGCTTCGTGGCTTCCCACCAATCATGCGCACGCAGTTCCAGCTGAACCGATGCACAAGCCACTCGCTTGGATCCCCTGATGCCAACCAGGTTGAAGAGTCCTTCCAGCTTAGCAATCCACCCCAACACCACGTCCGGCTCTGCTCGTCCGTTGAACGTAGGGGGATGCATTTTTGTAAACTCAGTTGCTCGGCAGGAGTTCTTCGCTGAAGGCTGTGTCTCTTCTGACTCGTCTTCTACCGCCATGGCCGACGGCGTGACAAGCGTCGCTGCGGATGTCCCGTTGCTTGGTACCAGGGATGCAATCAGTTGCATCATTGTATCCATTTGCTTCTGTTGAGAAGCAAACTGCGCTTGTATGTTAGCTTGTTGGGTAACAGCTTATTGTTGCTGCGCCTCCATGAGGTGCATAAGCCGTTCTGCCATTCCGGTTGAACCCGCTCCTCCGGATTCTCCAGAGCTTGCTGGATCACTCTGAATGGGTTGAGCACTGCTGGCAGTTGCAGTGTTCTTCTTAGCCATGGCTACAAAAGAGAGTAGCTTGTTAACACTCCAAAAATGATAGATTTATATCTATGGGCACATTGTATAAGCGACTCTTCTCATGCAGCGGACGCCGAACGCAACTCAATTGAGAGGCGCATCAAACTCCTTTATAATCTTTTGAAATCCCGTGGAAGTAAAGCCTAGGCTCTGATACCAATATGTCATGCCCCGATCCCGAAAAGGTCGGTCGTCCTCGCTTGATCCTTTACGGAACCGATTCGTCCTCGTTCTGGGGCGTGATGCCGTACGAGCCTGGAGTTGCGCTCGTACAAGGCAAGAACTTGCAGTTATAGGAACCCATTTTGAAACACACTTTATAAAACACATTCACAAAGATTTGAACACAGTGCAGGAAGAAACATGCTTTTTCATTGATAATTCAGAGTAATTTACATAGAGTTTACATTGATGCGCCTCTCGGCTACTTGATTTATATTACAAAAGATAACTCAAAAGGCAGGGCGCGCTCCATCAGATAGTCCACGTCGTTTGTACATTACGCCCTTGTATAGGTTGAAAGTCCAAGCCTCCAAAATGATCTGACTCCAACTATACTTCAAAATAGAGGTGCTCCTAACGCCTCTCGTCTATCCACTAGCGTTGCACCGCCTGAGTGCCTGAAATAGTTGCCCACAACGTGGGTCAGTACTCAACTTGTACTGGTGAGCGGGATGAACCCACTCGACTAAATCGATACTAGCTTATTAGGGGCGAGCATGCATTAAGATGACTTCTATAAAGAAGCAAGTGAATTTAATTCATATCAGTTGCATGTTTTGATAGGAATAAAAATAGCATTGAATCAACCCAGTGCATCGATTGCTTACTCAACCGATACACGCCTTCCCTGCAACGAAACACAAGTATACTTACCATCTGCACAAGACAATAAATTAGCATGTGTTCTATTCTATGCGATCATTGGTGTGATCGACACCTTAGGAACATATTTCAAGCATTAGCGGTGTGCCCTATCAGCCCGGGTAGCAAGCCCTGCTGGAGGTCCCGCAATGCATCGTGACGAGCACGAATCAAATATTTTCCTCCGGATCGATACGGTTCCAGTGCCCCGGAAAGCCGTTTCGAGAAAATGCCAAACCTTGTGCACAAGTTGTCCCAGACCATGCAAATGCATGAACAATTCATATATCATACAATGCATCGATTGAAACAGAAGAAGTTAAGCAGCAATATATATCTCATGCAACAGTTCATATTTTCTCAACGCGGTGTTCCGATTTTGATATCCCATAGGTCCAAACTCCGTCCGAGGCACTAGGCCGCCACCAACAAATAATTCCCTTTATAAACAAACTCAGTTATAAGGTGTGCAAGCATATAGAAATATTAGTCTATAAATCCCATGTTCCTTTCTTAGTGGCTGGCATGCATTGTGGCAAAGGATTTCCTAGGCGTCCAACCGGGCATCATCGAGTGAACGTTTGAAACATTAAAGATGTTGGCGTGAAGAAGTAGGAAAGAAGGGTCCAAACCACTCACTGGTTAAGGAAAAAAGTAGCTGAAACAAAGATTCCCGCCTAGCGACGATCAAACGTCAGTTACGCGGACATGCACAGCACGAGCACCAATTAGAATCTAGCCTATCCTTCCTTGCCGAACTCCCCAAGAATCAGAGCTCTAAACGATAAAACCAGCAGCGAAAACCAAGCAAATCGAAAGCAACACCAAATTAAATCTCAAAGCGGCAATCAAGAAAACCAAGCAACCAAACACGAAAACTATTGGACTCTTTTCAATAGAGGCCTTTCCATGAGTTGGAAAGGATCATCGCATTTCGTCCGTGGTAAGAAGATGCCGAAGATCTAAGCTACGACTCAGACAGACTAGCCACAAGCCCAATTACATAGTGCACATCCCGGTCGGATCGGGATTTGAGGCACTACATAAGTCATATTGTATCTATGAATATAATGTCTATGTCAATCCTGTATCCTATACAGAATCACCATGAATATCTCAGGAAGACTCAGCCTCATGAATAGTGTCAAGTGTCCTGGGTTATGATGTACTTGATAAGACAAGTACGAGAATACATAGGGTCTCGATATCCATGTCTATGTGACGTTACACAACTCCGCGTACGGGGTTGGCACCCGACTATAATCGGATGCTAAGCACGTCACACGGCCCTAGGGTTGAGCATGTATAATAGTTATAATGTATATATTCAAAGGAATAATTAACAACAACTGCAAGTTTGGCAAGGTACACTTGCCTGCGGTTCCGGTTCCAATTGCTGCTCTGACTTCAGCTGGAATTATAGGCGGTACTCCGGTTGTTGAAATAAACATCACCATCAGATCCAGAAAATATCAATCAGCTAGAAACGCCTGTCCTTGAGTCCAATTTGGAGACAAGGGCAAAAATGGTAATTTTGGGTCAAAACGGGGTCCACATGTGGCCCGCTTCGCACCGAAAAACGTGTCAGGGTCAAAGATCTCCAAATTTGCCAAACTTAGTGTCAACAGGTCAGGAACGATGATACGAACCCAACGAAACTTGCAGAATTGGATTCCGGTGAGCCGGTCACAAAATCGTCCGTCGAGTGGAGCCTATGGGGCCCACGACACGCGATTTCGTCAACGTTCTCAGAATCGAACCAAACTTGGGTCACAGAACCAGCATATTGCTACGGGTCCGATGGCTTAAGTTTCATTTCGATCCGACGTGTGTACACAAAGATAGGACGCGTTCCAAAAAAGTCAGATACGGGACGTTGTCCGCGGATACGCACTGATTCCGGTGTGCACGCACATCCGAATTAGCTTCTGCGAAATCCCGTACGTCCGTATCAATGACGCGCACGTATCTGTGAAGACCGCACGCAACCAAGTCATCCCGTTTGGCGGGGCGTACCAGATCCGGGGTGAATCAGGGCGTTATTTTTCCTGTTTTTGGATCGCGGTTCGCGATCGCCACAGGACGCGATGCCCCGAGCGGGTTGCACGGGCACCGAGGGGGTCATGCAGGCTACGCAACGCGACTGACAGAATCAAAAACGGGTAAACGAGCAGGGAGATACGCGTACCTGAACAGGGTCCAAAAAATCCAAAAATTTTATGTCCGACACGTGTCCGACACGTGTCCGCCACGTGTCCGCCACAAGAGAACTAGGGTTAGGGTTTGGGGTTCTGGGGATGCGGCCGGAGCCGAGGTGGAGGGGGCAGCCGGCCGGAGGGGCTCGGGCGCTGAGGCGGCGCGGCGGCACGCAGGCGGCTGGGCGGAGCGGGTGACAGCGACCGGAGGGAAGCTGTCTGCTGCGGGGTGCTGTCGGGGCGCCGGAGGAGTGGTGGACGCGGGGCTGGGCACGGCGGCGTCGGGCGGAGCGACGCTGGGTGGACGGGACGCGACGGGTGGCACGGTGGCGGCGGCGCTGGCGAGGGTTCCGGTGGGGGCAGCGGGGAGAGGTGTGGCCGGAGCTGGGAGGCTTGGGGGTTATATAGGGGGTGGAGGAGGCTGGGATGGCCGGGGAAGGCGGGCGACGTGGCCGAGCGGGCCGGGGCGAGTGGCCGCAGGCTGGGCGACGGAGGAAGCGGGCAGCGTCGGGGAGAGCGGCGGCAGCGCGGGTCGTGCATGGAGTGGGCTGGGGAAGCGGGTCGGGTTCGCGGGCGGCTGGGTCCAGGTCTGGCCGACCCGACCCGACCCGCTAGCCACGGGTGGGCTGGGCCGAGGTTTGGGCCGGGGTGGGTTGGGTTTTAGGGTTTTGGGCTGGGTTGGTTAATAAATAAATAAATAAATAAATAATAAGTAAAAATAGTTTTGGGTTTTATAAATTAGGTCCGGGGCCCAATAAAATCCAGAAAAATTACCCTAAGTCCAGTTTTTTATTTTACACCCAAAATATTATTTTCATAATATTTTTATATTATTTATTATCAATTAAAATCATTTAATAATTAAAACCCTGAATTAAATTACAGAAAATTCCCAGAAAATTCCAGAAAATTATGAAAAACTAAATTTAAAAATTTAAAAAAAATCAGGGGGTTTATAATCTACCCCCCTTAAGAGGATTGCGTCCTCGCAATCAAAGAATAACCGGTCAGCAGAGATGACACGGTTGCAAGTATCATTCGAACCACATCACCAGATACTTAGGGAAATACCGTTTTCCTAAGAATAAAAGTTATGCACTTTCCAGAGAAAATCTAGTTAAGGCAAAAGTACTACAACTTTTAGGAAAATAAGGTTATTATTAACAAGTTACAAATTACTAGGTTGGGGCTAAGGTCACGAACCAACGGGCACGAGCTAAAACAAGACTAGAAACGGATAACTACGAATCACTTACGCGCATTAGCTACTCCAAGAGTCTGCGCGTCCTCCAAAGTCATCGCGTAAGCTTTTCCGCGTCCTTGAGATAGTACCCTCTGCTGTTGCTGGGCTTGCTGGTAGGGTACTGCTTGAGGCGCTGGTGGAGTTTGCTGGTTCGCCCTTGGTGCTCTTTCTCCATGTTGGGTGCAATCCCTTACCGAATGCTGACGGGATCCGCATGCTAAATACAACCCTAATCTGCGTCGACATTCCTTGGCGAGATAGCCTACCTTGCCACAGTAGTGACAGGTAGAAAGGACTATCACTTATGGTGTAGATGCTTTCTGCTGTTGGTGCGGTCTCTTTGCAGATTCTTCTTGTGGCACTCTGGATGTTGCTGATGGGGAAGGCCGCTTCAGACTGGTTTCTCTCCTGGTGACACGCTCCATGCGTCGAGCCACAGCAAGGACGTCCGAGTATGATGTTGGTGTGACGGATCCAATTAGTTTCTGTAGCTCAAAGTTTAATCCGTCGAAGAACTTCTCGGCCTTCTCTTCTTCTGTCGGATCAATGTTGGGATGAAGCAACTTAGACGAATAATCTCAGCGTTGTACTCTTCCACCGTTATAGTATCCTGAGTGAGGCGATTGAACTTGTCCCGAAGTTCTGATCGAGCGATGGCTGGAATGTACATCTCCTGGAAGAGTCTGGAGAACTCCTCCCAAGTAACTCGGTCTGGTCCGAACCGTGTCTTCTCGGATAGCCACCAGTGATGAGCATTGATCGTCAATTGCATTCTGACAGCAGTCATCCAGCGTTCCCGGGGAAGTTCAGCTGCTTCTAGTTGATGCCGAATGTTGGTGAGCCATTCATGAACTTCTGTGGGCTCTTTCTTGCCTGAGAAGGTATGGGGCTTCAGTTGGCAGAAGTCAGTGATAGAGCCCGTCGTTGGCCGTCGTACTGGGAGGTTGGCCTGCTCTAGTGCAGTCACTATGCTGTTCCTCAAGTAATCAGCCTCGCGACGCTGAGCCTCGTGTTGGACTTGTTGCTGGGCTTGCATCATTGCGTAGATCAGTTAGAATATTTGTTGCCCGTCAATCGGCTGTCCTTGTGGGAACACGGGCATTGGTGGAACGAACTGCGACAGAGGTGGGATGTCATCACGCCGGAATCTGGAGGTAGGTTGACTTGCCTGCTGACTCTGTTGAGTTGATGGAACTCCACCGACTGGTGTCACTTCGTCGTCATAGGTGACACCTGTAGCTTGTGGTGTTCCTGCGGGAGTCTCGTCGCACTCTTATGGGTCCATTTTCCTGCATCCAAAATAAATAATAAGAGGCGCACAGGAATTAAGGCAGGATGCAAGTCAATAAATTAATTCGAATAGATATCAAGAACGATTCAAGCAAGTGGATGAGATCCTAGAACTTATCCTATTTTATTGCAGGCATGTTCGGTCCCTAAGTTGAAACCAAACAATTTAGTCGTTGACCTGCATGGGCCACCACAAAAAACCATGTCACGCCCCAGTCCCAAAATACCGAGGGACTGAATGCGTGGCAATGGCTAGCAGCATGCACCGATGGACAACCCAATTTAATGGATCCATCAGGGCATGCTTAAGCTGTAGTCTAACAATAAATAGATCCAACAGTACAAGTCACAGTCTATACTAATCTCATCCATAACAGATAATTACAGATTAAATGCCAGAAATAATACAATAGAATAAATAAGCAATCTCAAATAAGTGTCTCGGGAACAATCTGAGAATATGTCTGGTACATCGGATGCAAATAGACAGGAAATAAATCAACTGGAAATAGAAATACTGAGTATATGGAGCCGGTACTCAGGAGAAGTCTTCTGCCATGATCTCGTCCTCAGGTTCCTGTTCTGTTCCGAGAAGTGCTCATGTTCCGTACACCTCGGGGTAGATCTCTTCGGCTATACCTGGGGACATAGTCCATTCCAGGTCCTCAGGGGACATAACAAGGTACAGATAATACAAGCCAAAATAAATACAGTAAAGAAATAAGGAATAATAGGGTAAATAAATAAACCAGCTAAGTGATATGCAAGTGAGAGTTTTAGTGATACTCAGGCTGAGACTACTACAGGATCAGTGTCGAAGAAACCATAGCAGTATTTTCTCGAAGGGCCAGTAAGGTACCAAAGCTCTGTATCAGAGACTAAGATACCTCCAGATAATATTATTTATATTATAATCACCCTTGATATGGTAATACTCTCCCCACCCAATGTAATCACGCATATCATGACCATAACGTCTCATGTCCATGGCAGCGGGATCATAGCTAATGCAACAAGTCATATTGTATCTATAAATATAATGTCTATGTCAATCCTGTATCCTATATAGAATCACCATGAATATCTCAGGAAGACTCAGCCTCATGAATAGTGTCAAGTGTCCTGGGTTATAATATACTTGATAAGACAAGTACGAGAATACATAGGGTCTCGATATCCATGTCTATGTGACGTTACACAACTCCGTGTACGGGGTTGGCACCCGACTATAATCGGACGCTAAGCACGTCACACGGCCCTAGGGTTGAGCATGTACAATAGTTATAATGTATATATTCAAAGGAATAATTAACAATAACTGCAAGTTTGGTAAGGTACACTTGCCTGCGGTTCCGGTTCCAATTGCTGCTCTGACTTCAGCTGAAATTGCAGGCGGTACTCCAGTTGCTGAAATAAATATCACCATCAGATCCAAAAAATATCAATCAGCTAGAAACGCCTGTCCTTGAGTCCAATTTGGAGACAAGGGCAAAAATGACAATTTTGGGTCAAAACGGGGTCCACCTGTGGCCCGCTTCGCACCAAAAAACGTGTCAGGGTCAAAGGTCTCCAAATTCGCCAAACTTAGTGTCAACAGGTCAGGAACGATGATACGAACCCAATGGAACTTCCAAAATTGGATTCCGGTGAGCCGGTCAAAAAATCACCCGTCGAGTGGAGCTTGTGGGGCCCACGACACGCGATTTCGTCAACGTTCTCAGAATCGAAACAAACTTGGGTCACAGGACCAGCGTATTGCTACGGGTCCGATGGCACAAGTTTCGTTTTGATCCGACGTGTGTACACAAAGTTAGGACACGTTCCAGCAAAGTCGGATACGGGGTGTTGTCCGCGGATACGCACTGATTTCGGTGTGCACGTACATCCGAATCAGCTTCTACGAAATCTTGCACGTCCGTATCAATGACGCGCACGTATCTGTAAAGACCGCACGCGACCAAGTCGTCCCGTTTGGCGGGGCGTACCCAGTTCCGGGGTGAATCAGGGCATTATTTTTCCTGTTTTTGGATCGCGGTTCGCGATCGCCATAGGACGCGATACCCCGAGCGGGTTGCACGGGCACCGGGGGGGTCATGCAGGCTAAGCAACGCAACTAGCGGAATCAAAAATGGGTAAACGAGCAGGGAGATACGCGTACCTGAACAAGGTCCGAAAAACCCAAAAATTCCGTGTCCGACATGTGTCCGCCACAAGAGAACTAGGGTTAGGGTTTGGGGTTCTGGGGATGCGGCTGGAGCCGAGGTGGAGGGGGCAGCCGGCCGGAGGGGCTCGGGAGCTGAGGCTGCGCGGCGGCGCGCAGGCGGCTGGGCGGAGCGGGTGACGGCGGCCGAAGGAAAGCTGTCTGCAGCGGGGTGCTGTCGGGGCACCGAAGGAGTGGGGGACGCGGGGCTGGGCACGGCGGCGTCGGGCGGAGCGGCGCTGGGTGGCAAGGGACGCGGCGGGTGGCACGGTGGCGGCGGCGCTGGCGAGGGTTCCGGTAGGGGCAGCGGGGAGAGGTGTGGCCGAAGCTGGGAGGCGTGGGGGTTATATAGGGGGTGGAGGAGGCTGGGATGGCCGGGGAAGGCGGGCGACGTGGCCGAGCGGGGGGGGGGGGCTCGTGGCCGCGGGCGGGGCGGCGGAGGAAGCGGGCAGCGGCCGGGAGAGCGGCGGCAGCGCGGGTCGTGCGGGGAGTGGGCTGGGTAAGCGGGTCGGGTTCGCGGGCGGCTGGGTCCGGGTCTGGCCGACCCGACCCGCTAGCCACGGGTGGGCTGGGCCGAGGTTTGGGCCGGGGTGAGTTGGGTTTTAGGGTTTTGGGCTGGGTTGGTTAATAAATAAATAAATAAATAATAAGTAAAAATAGTTTTGGATTTTATAAATTAGGTCCGGGGCCCAATAAAATCCAAAAAAATTATCCTAAGTCCACTTTTTCATTTTACACCCAAAATATTATTTTCATAATATTTTTATATTATTTATTATCAATTAAAATCATTTAATAATTAAAACCCTGAATTAAATTACAGAAAATTCTCAGAAAATTTCAGAAAATTATGAAAAACCAAAATTAAAAATTTGAAAAAAATCAGGGGGTTTACAGTACTTGAGCTCCCAAAAGTCACAATACGAACGTGCCTTGATTGGGGAAAGGTTGGGGGAAAAGCTTCAGCTCCTCGCCGCGTCACCTTGGCTCGGGGAACCTGCTGCAACGAGGTTCAGTATTTCAAAAAGTACCGGTGAGGGCAAGCTAACCCAACTACCAAGATCGATAACATATTCATGTGAACATACAACATTATTATTATGTGATCTTTTTATCTTGCCTTAGTTCAATTCTTTATATACGATAGAATGGAATGACATAATAAAATATGCCACCGTTCGGTGACTTTACCTGTACCGTCTGAACCACCTGTACAAAACTTACCATGACCTTCCCTGCCACGAAGACATAGTTAGTCTGCACAGTTTAAATATACATAGCAATCACTTGGTAGGACGAGAGATGGGTCGGCTGCCATTCCGTTTTGGGTAGCTAGTCCTTGGCGGACGCACTGACCCATCCAATGCTAGGACTACACTAGCAAATTATTCTACTCGGGTCGAACGATCCCAGTATCCCGGAGACCGTTCATAGAATGACATCTCTTGTGCACAAGTTGTCCAAGTCCATGTCTCATCTATAAAATAAGGTATCAATTGGAGCACATTTCAAGCAATATAAGTAAATGAACTTCATGCATTTTTCATAGTCTAGGCTACCTTGTACAATGATCACATTTCCAATTTTGCACTATCCATTAAACAGTTATAGATAAATAATTTCTAGCTACAACTGAACATAAAATAGCTACAAGCATAGCGGACAAGCACACATCGATGTGATCGTTGAGAATTTTATGTGACAAGCATTATAAGTGTTTCAAGTCTACTTCTTCTTTATTCTAACTCAATTTTTATTCTTTTGGTATCGTTGATCGGAATACACAAATAAGTCAATTATTAGGAATGAAGACTTGGAAGAAGGGCTCTAATCAAAGTAAATCCACTCACAAGTTGGTGAACTCAGAAAGAAAATGAGAGATCTTCAAGACTCTGCTTGCGCGTCGCCTACACGATCGCCAGCACGCACCAACAGTTGATCAATATCTCCTGCTTCGATCTCTAAGGGTTCGATACGAATTACGAAATCCAAAGAACGAAGGCAATAAAATCCATCGAAACCGTTCAAGAAAAATGCAAATCACAAAACCAACAAAAAGGCAACCAAGCGACAGTCAAAAATGGGCAAAGAAACTATCACAATGGAAAGGCCCCTCTCGACTATGCCGTCGAGTCCTTCCTTGAGGCACAATTCGTTGAATGTGGGATCTGATTCCGAAAAAACCAATTCATAATGAGAAAAGAATCTCGATTCAATCTGTCCCGATCGAACGATACCAAGTATTTCTTAGCCGCGCTCCCCGAATAGGGAGAACAGGACACTACATCTTAACCAACTAACAGAAAATTTCGTCCTCGAAACTTAGGAATAGAACCTACCCCTAAGGAATAATGAGAAAAACTTTTACTTCATGTCCCACTCGAGTTCCCAGGTCGACTCCTCGACCGAGTGGTTCCGCCAAAGAACGCGCACTAGCGAGACTTGTCACTACCCGATTGTAGAAAATAGGTTATTTTTTTTTATTTGGTAAATTGTGTATTATTTATAATTAATTATATTTATATTTAATTGATGGTTGTATTATTTTTCTATTGATTGTTTTAGGGTTTTGGCTAGTCTGGACCCATGTCAGACCCTAGTAGACCCATGTCCGACCCGACCAACACCCTTGTGAGACCTATTTTTGGGTTTAGAATATTTATTATATTTTTTATAGGTTAGTTGGAGAGATTGGGAGTTAGTTTGAGTGCTTTTGGAACCCCAAACCCAAAATCCAAGTTGCACTCAAGTTAGGAGAGGGCATTTTGGACTTTTGCATTATGTAAAACCCCTTTCCTACACTTGGCCAACCCCCCTATCCAGATCTGGACCGAAACCACAACCCCCCTCTTCTTCATCACTTCTTCTTCTTCTTCTTCTTCTTCTTCTTCTCCACTCCTTCCTTCTTCTTCCTTTCTTCTTTCCACTTCCAAGCAAGTAAGTCTTTCTTCTCTTTCTTCTTCTATTCTTCTTGGTTGTGAACCCTAACCCTACACTTTTTCCTAACCTAGGTGTTTAGAGCCTAGACCTAGTGTGGAGGCTTGATTTGGAGGCTTGGAGCTTGAGGGAGGTGATTTTAAGAGATTTGGAGAGTTTGGCCTTGGGATTCTAACTCCCAAGAGTTAAAACTTAACTTTTCTCTTACTAATTGCTCCTATGTAGTATAATTAGTGGTTTAGAACCTTCCTAGACCCTAAGACTACCCGTGGGATAAAGTTAGAACAAGTTTGGTTGTGTTTGGAGACTTTGACACTATATTTTGTGTCAATTTTGGGTGGAATCCGAGATTGGCCCAATTTTGGGTGATGCCCTAGGTTAGACGGACCTAGGTAGACATTGTCGGGTGTCTTGAGGGTTAGTGCGTGTCTCCGTTCGGATACGTGTACGGCTTTTTTTGAAGCTTTAGTTCTCACGCTTCAAGGATATTCTCAGAGGTGGATCTCGGATCCGAAGAGAGTGACGAGTGTGGCCGGAGGAAGTGGCGCGGCTGGAAGAGGTCTTCACAGAGGTATTGACCTTCCTTGAGGAAGAACTTGATCAAGCAAGAGAGGAATGGAAATCTTCCTTGTTTGGGGAATTTCTCGGAAGAACTCCCGACCCTGAGTTTGCTGCTCGGCTACCTACCTTTAGCTGTCAGTCAGATCAGGGTTGGGGGGTTCCTTCCGTCTCTTCTCGAACTGCTGCTGATTCCAGCTGATCAATCAAAGTATAAGCCCTCACTAACGGGAAGTAAGACAGTTGAATAACAAACCTAGTACATGAATTATGATAGCTTCTATCGTATACTGACCTAACAGCAAGAGCAAGCACTTTCTCTAGATCAGGACGGATCAGTTTGAACTTTGACATACCATCTGAAGTACTCTAACCAACTCGTCATCTGCCGGTGATACATTGTACGCTCAAGGAGTGAAATTTCCTCCTCGAGCTCATGAGCGTCCTCCGGCACCTTTGATCCGTTGAGCGAGAGCCCTTCCACACGGGACTCCCGGATCACTATGGCCGACTTTCGTCTCTGTTCGACCAGTCGGTCTCACAGTCAGGCAGGCTTATACCATTACGCTCACGAGCAGAATCAACGCTTGAGCCTACCTTCTTACACCTCCGTTACTCTTTAGGAGGCAGGGGACCCTTTCTCGCCCAGCCCTACCTACTTCAGTGAAGCTGGAACCGAAAAAGACCTGGTTCCACACACATAAGACAGGCAGAAGGTATGGGACGACCAGTTCATCACTACTGTCCGAAGACTGATTTTTACGACCGTCCGAAGACGGAGGAATAATCTTTGTTTGCCGAGCCATTTTCTGGTTTAGCAATAAAGAACTCATCATTTTATATGTGTCGTATCGCGAAGAAATGGGCGTTTCGGACGTTTTCGGGGTTTTCGTCGTCGCCGGTTCTATGTGCGTGCGTATTTTTGTCATGGGCCAAGAATCGATGAGTTAGTATTTTTTTCTAGGATCTAGACATCGTTTAGAACCCGTGGATAAATTTTGGGCCGATTTCGAGTTGGTTTGGTCTGCGTTTCAGGAGGTTTTCTGAACCGCACACCACGTGTTCGTCAAAATGACCGAACGGCCATTTCGACTTGGGTTCTTAGTTTCGGGCTTGTACGCGCGTTGGGTTAGCTTCGGAGAGTGTGTACTAGAGTTCTCAAGTTATATTTTATATATATATATATATATATATATATATATATATATATATATATATATATATATATATGTGTTTGTGCGTGTAGGGGTGGTTGTGCGCGTGTTGGTGGTGTGTTGGGAGTGTTATGTTGTGTTGTGTTTTGTGTATATGTGTTTATGTGTCTATATATATATATATATATATATATATATATATGTATGTGTGTCTATATATGTATATATTTATATATATGTGTGTATATACCTATATTTGTGTTTGTGTATGTGTATTAGTGTGAGTGTTTGTCTATATATATATATATATGAGTATACGTGTGTGTGTGTGTATATATATATATATATATATATATGGATTGGTGTGTTTATATATATATATATAGATATGTGTATATATATATATATATATATATGTGTGTGTGTGTAGTGTGTATATAAATATATATACATGTGTGTGTGTTTAGATGTGCGTATGTGTGTGTATATGTGTGTGTGTACTTATATATATAAGTGTATATGTGTGTGTAAGTATATATGTATAAGAGTGTGTGTGTATGTATATATAGTCGTGTATATATATGTATATATGTTTGTAGATATATATATGTATATATGTGTGTGTCTGTGCGTGCTTACTGGCGTGTCGAGGGAGGGAAGTGTGCTGTGTGCAGCGTGCACACAGCAGCAGCAGCATCTCCAGCAGCAGCAGCAGCAGCAGCAGCAGCTAGGCGCGTTGCATTAGCAGGTAGCGAGGGGTGAGAGTGAGGGAGTTTTGTATATATATATATAGATAGATAGATAGATAGATAGATAGATAGATATTAGATAGATAGATAGATAGATAGATAGATAGATAGATAGATAGATAGATAGATAGATAGATAGATAGGTAGTTATATATATATATATATCCACAAACACACATATACCCATATCCCTTACCTTATACCTATACATATATATCTAGCTATAACATATATCTAGCTATATATATATATATATATATATATATATATATATATATATATATATATATATATATATATATATATATATATATATATATATGTGTGTTAGATATATATTCTAGCCTAGATTATTAACTAGGAATATATCTATATGCTTAAATAGCTAACTAGAGGGGTAGTTAGAGGGGTATTGGAGGATATCTCAATACCTTGAGATATCAAGGTATCTCAATACCTTGAGATATCCAAGGTATTGAGTTTCGAGCGGGGTTTTTGAGCAATTGCCTAGAAATAGGTTTAGAGTTATTTTTATATATATATGTGTATATAATTATGTGTGCTAGTATAGGTTTTAGCGGGTTTAGACGGGGTGTGTAGCCTAGGTCGAGGTATCGGATACCGAGGGTATCTCGAGGAGGCGAGTTTGAGGATTTACTAGCTTAATGAGCTAGTTTTGACCTAGAATTTTAGGGGCACCCTAGTTTGACCTAGTGTTGACCATAATTGTCCTCGTTGACCATAAAAGTCAACGTTTGACCTAGTTTTGACCTAAAGTTGACTTTTTGGACCCCGGATTGTCTTTTTGACCCAAATTTTACCGGTTTGACCCGTTCGACCTAGACTAACCCTAGAACCCTGTTTTTTGTTATTTTATATTAGTTTAAATCCATAGAACCCTGTTTAATCTTACTTTTTGTAATAGGTTCTTGCGACGCTAGTCCGGATCTCGATACTCATCAGTTGCTCAAGACGTCAGGCGAGTACCTACCTCTGATAGTTTCTATTTCATAATAGCGTTTATATCACCTGTTCCAGAACTGTAATACTTGATTCTGACACATTGTTACACGATCTGGTACTAGTGGATCCCGTCATGAGATGCTATCTCCCTTGCCGTGTTCAGCGGGTACTCTATCACGTGTATTTCATTATGTGCTTCGGGTATTGATTCTCATGTGCTATCATGTGCTTCTTGTGCTCTCGCCTTCGTGGGCGCGAGCTATTTATCATATACGTGGCGTGTCGTGGTTGGATCTAAGAGTATTAGTGGGGGAGAGGAGTAGGAGTTGGTTATGTGATCAAAGCCAAACAATATTCATGTGTATGCCGGTTATGCAACTCACGCATAACGGAGTTATCGTAGTTTATTCATGTGCAACCTAAGCCGATCACATAACGAACTTGTGCTCAAGGCACTTAGCTAGTATTCCTATTTTCTCACATGCAGTTACTTCTCTACTACTTGTATTGTTCTCCAATTTATATTGCAGCTACTTTATCTACTCCATCATGTATTTATTTCTTGTGCATCTTGTATACTTTTCTATTGCTAGTCATATACACCTTACCATGTATTTGGAGTTGCTTTCAGAGTTATGTACTTCGCTCCAGTCCTGACTGGGCATATTTTTTCCAGAGGATCCTGAGGATTTTTGCCCGATATTCTACGGTCCGGGCGTCGAGGAGTGTTGTGACCCCGAGACTGAGGAGGAGCCCGTCGAGGAGACGCCGTTAGCGCCCTAGTTAGCTAGGTGGATTTTCTTGGGTTGTTCCCAGTTGATTATTTTGGATGACTGTACTGTATTATTATTTTGTTGTTCTGTGAGATGTTGTAGACTTGGACTGTATATTTTGGATATTGCCTTGCTCTTCGTTTCTTTGTTTCTTTGTGATATCTTATCGTGCTTTTACTCTTCCCTTAGTTATTGTGATTGGGGCATATATATATTGTATTGTTGCCCTCCTTTTGGAGAGGTTATTGACAGGTTTTGTGAGATATATATATTGTGACCTAGAACGAACTTTTATAGCGTTCTACCGCCGATTCTGCGGCGTAGGCCGGACGTACCCACGGCTCATGCCCGATTTTTCGGGTGCGAGTCGTGACACATTTTTGGTGGCGGCCCATGCAGGTCTAGTTTTTAGGTTTACCTATAATAGGATATAGGATATAGGCTGAGAGAGAGAGAGAGTGTGCTCAATCACAACTAGTACCCTTCCTGATTTCTTTTGTTATCTTTAATTTTTCTAAAATTATTTTTTGCAATATTACTGTCCTTCATTGATGATATCGTATCTTGCACCGTTGGTGATATGATCTCAGGTTTTGTTCTTCTTGATTCTATTCCAACACTTTCTTTATTTGATTCCGGGGATTCCTATAGTTTTGTGTCTGTATCTTTTGCTGTTAGACACCATCTTATTGCTGAACCTTTAGCTAGACTCTGCATGATCATGACCGGGGGGTGGCATCATCCTAGTCAGTGATGTCTGCAGAGACCGGAGAGTTACATTGGGAGGCCGGAAGTTGAGTGTGTGCCTACTTGTAATGCCACTTTCGAGCTACGACATTGTACTCAGGATGGATTGGTTGAGTATGCATTGTGCTAGTATAGATTATCATGGAGGCAGAGTGTTGTTTAGTCCGCCGGGTGAGCCAGAGTTTCAGTTTGCCAGAGGAGCAGCGGAGCAGAGCGAGGGAGTCTTCTGCGGAGCCCTGGTGGTAGAGCCGAGGTTGCTACATCCACTGATAGCGGAGTACATGGATGTCTTTCCGGAGGAGTTGTCAGGGTTACCTCCGGACAGAGATGTAGAGTTCTCTATAGACTTGGTGCCAGGTGCGGAGCCGATATTCCAGCACGTCTATAGAGTCAGCAACAGTGAGCTGATAGAGTTGAAGAAGCAGGTGGATGAGCTTCAGGACAAGGGATTTATCAGATCTAGTTCTTCTCCATGGGGTACTCCGGTACTTTTTGTGCCGAAGAAGGATGGGTCGATACGGATGTGTATCGACTACAGGGCTCTGAACAACCTCATGATCAAGAACAAGTATCCGCTGCCGCGTATTGATGATCTTTTTGACCAATTGAGCGGAGCGATGGTGTTTTCCATGATTGATCTGAGGATAGGCTATCACCAGGTGAAGGTCAGGCTGGAGGATATTCCGAAGACAGCTTTTCGGACCAGGTATGGACAGTATGAGTTTATGGTGATGCCGTTTGGGTTGACTAATGCCCCGGCAGTGTTCATGAATCTGATAAACAAGGTATTCCATCAGCATCTGGAAAGGTTTGTGGTGGTGTTTATAGATGACATCTTGGTGTATTCGAAGACCCCAGAGGAGCATGAGGAGTATCTAAGGATAGTGCTGGAGACTCTCAAGAAGGAGAAGCTTTATGGAAAGCTTTCGAAGTGCGAGTTCTTCCTTGACAAGGTTGAATTCCTTGGTCATGTGGTGACTGGAGAGGGGATCTCGGTGGATCCGAGAAAGATCATGGCAGTTGAGGCATGGAGTGCTCCGAGTTCAGTAGCCGAGGTCAAGAGTTTCCTGGGACTGGCAGGTTACTACATGAGATTTGTTCAAGATTTTTCCCGGATTGCAGAGCCGTTGTCCAGGCTGACTCGAAAGGACGTGGAGTTTGTTTGTTCAGAGGAGTGCCAGATCGCCTTTGATGAGCTGAAGAGGAGGTTGATGACAGCTCCAGTGTTGACGCTGCCATCAGGATCTGGAGGACTCACTATCTATAGTGACGCATCGGGGAAGGGACTGGGTTGTGTGTTGCAGCAGAATGGGAGGGTGATTGCCTATGCTTCTAGGCAATTACGTCATCATGAGAAGAACTACCCTACCCATAATTTGGAGTTAGCAGCGGTCATCTTTGCTCTAAAGTTGTGGAAATACTATTTATACGGAGAGCGTATGGAGATCTTCACTGACCACAAGAGCTTGAAGTATGTGTTTACCCAAAAAGAGCTGAACATGAGGCAGAGGAGTTTGGTTGGAGTTGATGAAAGACTTCGACATATTGTTGTAGTACCATCCAGGGAAGGCGAACGTAGTTGCAGATGCGCTGAGCAGGTATCCGGTAGCTATATGCCTGACTACAGATCGTTATCTTCTGGCAGATCTAGAGAGCTTGTGCATTGAGGTGATAGTGCATGGAGTTGAGATGCAGATGTGGGGACTGCAGATTCAGTCAGAGTTGGTAGACCGGATCAGGGCTACCCAGTTTGAGGATGAGTCCCTGAGGAGCATCAGGGCGCAGGTTCAGATTGGATTATCAGATGACTTCACCATTGCTGATGATGGTTCTTTGCGGCACGGTACCAGGTTGTGTGTGCCGAGTGGGTCATTGCGCGAGGAGGTTCTTCAGGAGGCGCATCGATCCCAGTACTCTATGCATCCAGGTGCCAACAAGATGTATAGAGATCTCAGAAAGCATGTATGGTGGTACGGAATAAAGCGGGAGATAGCACGCTTCGTATCCCGATGCTTAGTGTGCCAGCAGGTGAAGGCGGAGAGGCAGAGGCCAGGAGGATTACTCCAGCCGTTATCCATTCCGGAGTGAAAATGGGAGCATATGACCATGGATTTTATTTTTGGACTTCCCCGTTCTCCAGGCGGGAATGATGCAATTTGGGTCATCGTGGACAGGTTGACCAAATCGGCCCACTTTCTACCATTCAAAGTGGGTACGCCTACAGAGAGACTAGCAGAGATGTATGTACACCAGATAGTCAGACTGCATAGAGTTCCTGTGAGCATAGTATCAGACCGGAACAGTCGCTTTAATTCGCATTTCTGGAGGAGTCTGCAAGCTAGCTTGGGCACCCAGCTCAAGTTTATTAGTGCATATCACCCACAGACAAATGGTCAGTCAGAGAGGACCATTCAGACACTTGAGGACATACTTCGCACTTGTGTTCTGGATTTCAGAGGCTTTTGGGAGGATCACTTGCACTTGGTAGAGTTTTCTTACAACAACAGCTACCAAGCCAGTATCGAGATGTCACCATTCGAGACGTTGTATGGACGAAGGTGTCGCACTCCGTTATCATGGAATGATGTAGGCGAGAGAGCTTTGCTTGGACCAGAGATGGTGGTTGATACAGCGAAAAAGGTCAAGCTCATTAGAGATAGACTTCGGGTGGCGCAGGACAGGCAGCGGCATTGGGCCGAT